>CAUYPK010048305.1:0-25441 GCA_963574355.1 Loris lydekkerianus | reverse complement strand
GGACAACAAACAGCTTAAGTGGTTTGGGTCAGCACACACTGCTCTATTACCCAACATTTTCTTTTTTTTTTTTTTTTTTTTTTTTTTTATTGAGACAGAGTCTCACTTTGTCACCCTTGGTAGAGTACCATGGCATCATAGCTTACAGCAATCTCCAACTCTCGGGCTCAAGTGATTCTTTTGCCTCAGCCTCCCGAGTAGCTGGGACTATTGGTGCCCGCCACAATGCCTCAATGCCTGGCTATTTTTTTTTTTTTTTGATTGTTTGTTTGTTTAGCAGGCCCTGGCCAAGTTTGAACCCATCAGCTTCAGGAGCATGTGGCCGGGCGCCCTAACCACTGAGATACAGGTGCCCAGCCACCCAACATATTCTTGACTTATATATGCTCAGAGTATGTATGCGAATTCTAGAATTAGCCTAAACAAAACAGTAATTAGAAACACCTGCTCCTGCTAGAAAAACAGTAATACATTCCCCAAACAAATACGAATGAACTTTTACCCAAGGTTTCAGATTATTTATATCACTTTGCCCTTTTAGTAACCTAAATAATTAAGTGAGCTATATAAAAACAAAGATGTACATTCTAAATAAAACAATGCAAGGAAGGTTGCTTTATATAAGTTGTCTTCTTGGTTGATATGCCTATCAACTGTCTCCCAAATCCTCTTTAAATTATTACAGCTGTAAATTAATGTTTTCACAGAACCTGTTGAAGTGGAACTCTTGTCAAGGAAGTAAAAATAAGTAAATAAAGCCTACAGCAATACACTTTCTAAATTTGCAGCAGAATGATGCCTGAGGGAAAATATGCAACATGGACTCAATCTGATGCAAACCTCAGGATGACATTATGTACTCCTACGTGAGAATTTTTGAGTGAAACCAGGACTCATAAGGGTACATGGTGGTGGTGGGTGGATATAGTTCCCTACAAAGGCAATACCATTGAGCATTGTCAGCCTCTGGACAGGCAGGCATGTAGAAGGAGGAGGTCACCTATCTAGGTGATTTATTTATGAGTTATCCAAAGAATTTTCATACCTGCTTATTGATAGCAGAGATGCAAAGATCTGCGACTGAATGCTTTCATGTATAACTCAGAATATTTTCTTCTGGAAAGATATGCCGAGTCTGGGCTCACACAGAAGTGTGGATGATTCAGAAGCATTTTCCATGAATAATCAAACAGGTTTTCAGCTAGGAAAGCAGCCCTGTGGCCTCAGGAAGGTTTAGAAATCAGATCTCTGTTATGGTACCTTATAAGGTAGGGTGTAGGAAAGATATGGAAAAGAGTATTTCTATTACCTATTGTCACGTAAAAAAACTACACCCAAATTTAATAGGTTTTAATACTTAAAAATCAGTTTTCTCTTACCAGTCCTTGGATTGACTGGGCTCAGCTGGACAGTTTTCGGCTGGCTACACTTAGGGTCTTTCATGAAGTTGCAGTTAGATGTCAGGTGGAGTCATCCGGAGGCTCAACTGGGCATCTGAAATGGCTATCACTCTCTTCTCCTGCATATAGTCTCAAGATCTGTCTTTTCCAAATTGCCTCTCCAGCAAGGGAACAGGGTGTTTTACAGATTGTCCCAAAGCAAGTGTTCTAAGAGAGGGAGTGAAAATTCTCATTCCTCTTAAAGAATATGTTCACAACTGGTGCAGCTTCATTTCTGTTGAATTTTATTAGTTATTGCTAGTCACAGAACATACTAGAGTCAATATAGAAGGAGACCACACTAGGATGTGAATACCTGGAAGAGTAGCTCAGTGAGGGCCATCTTTGGAGACCAAGTATCAGAGAGAGCAACCCGATACTTCACTCTCTGTAACATTCTCTGAGGGTACTTCCTTAAGGAAACTTCATTATCTTCACTATTGTAGTTTTGGGTGAGGAAACTCAGGTTTGATGTATGGGTAAATGTTTATTTAACTTTTTCCTGATACAGTATTTCATAATCACTCTTTGTCTTTGCATCTCTAAAACATATGAATTTCAGAAGCTGACCTCAACAAGCTATCCAAATTTAGCAGAAGTATCATGGTGACAATATTTAGAGTTCAAAGCCATGCATAAAGAACTTAAAAGGAGAGTGATGGATCTTCATGGTACTGGGCACAGAGTCATAATTGAACCTAAGATCTCTTGGTAACTTAGGATAAGAAAAATTGAATTTAAATTCTCTGCATGTATAACCTATAACAGTATCAGAATAGAAATTTGTTGTATCTAACCACCTGAAGAAACTAGGCCAAGCTCCATGGAGGCTTGCGACACAAAGGAAAAGTAATAACTCCTAAAATCGTTACTTACCCATGTCATTCACCCATCCCGTACCAAATATCCTCTTAACTACAAATTCATCCTTAGTCCAATTATCAGACAATTAAGGCTTAAGACTTGGTGCTCTCTACCACTACAACCCTGAGAAGCCATGAACCATTCATTCAGCAATTAAGAGTGCCAAATCTGTACAAATTATCATTCTAGACATGAACCCTTGCCTCAAGGAGCTCCCAGTCTAATGAGAAAAGTTGGTACTATGAAAAAAAATAAATGCAGAGTGTTTTCAGAGGCCAGAGTAGTATCTAACTCTATCTTAAAACAAAGGAAGGCATTTTTTGGAGGAAATGACATCTAAGCTGAGTGAAAAGGACAAGTTGAAGTTAGCCAGATGATGGTGTAAGGAGGCAGACTGATGTGTTGAGAGATGAGACTAAACAAGCAGGAAAGAATCAAACCATGCTAAGGAATGTGGACAGCAGTATACTATGGTAAACATGTAAATATAATATTTTGAACAAGACAGGCCTTGCCTTTAATCTTATCTCTTCTGTGTAATACTTGGACAAGTCACTTTACTCCATGAGCCTCAGTTTTCTAATGTTATTGTGGGAATCATAGAATATTTGTTTCAGAGGGTAGCTGTTAGGATTCTATTCTCTTTTACCTTCTATCACTGATGTTAAGTCAGATGTCATTCTTGGCATTATTGTATTAGTTTTCTGTGGCTGCTGTAACAAATTACCACAATATGGTAGCTTAAAGCAACAGAAATATATTCACTCATAGTTCTAGAAGTCAGAAGTTTGGATCAAAGATGTTGACAAGTCCACACTGCCACTGGAGCCTCTGGAGGAGAATCAATTTCTTACCTCTTATATTATGGTGGCTGCCAGCATGCCTTTGAGTTGCTTGGCTTGTGACCACATCACTCCACTCTCTGCTTGTGTCATCACATGACCTTCTCATCTGTATGTATGTGTATGAGAAATTCCCCTTTGCTTCCCTTTTATTATTTATTATTTTATTTTTTATTTTGAGACATAGTCTGACTCTGTTGCCCAAGCTAGAGTGCCATGGCATAATAGCTCACAGCAACCTCAAACGTCTGGGTTCAAGCAATCCTCTTGGCTCAGCCTCCCAAATACATGGAATTGGAGGGATGCGTCACCACATCTGGCTAGTTTTCCTATTCTTAGTAAAGACTTGGTCTTTCCCAGACTGGTCTCAAACTCCTGGGCTCAAGCAATCCACCCACCTTGTCCTCCCAGAGTGCTAGGATTACAGGTATGAGCCACCGTGCTCAGCCTCTGCTTCCCTTTTATAAGTACACTGGTAATTGGATGTGGGGGCCACCTAGATAATTCAAGATAATTTCCGCCATGTTAAAGTCCTTGACTGAATCTTATCTGCAAAGATTCTTTCTTTTTCCTTATAACATTTACATGTTCTGGGAATTAGGTTCTGATATCACTGGACAGCTATTATTCAGCCTACTAAAGAAGGCTGAACCAATCTAGAAATATCTAGATACTCCTCTCAGATTCTCTGTCTGGTGATGATGTTCTTCCCTGAGAACAGACAGACTGACCTGACATCTTCAAGTCAGGCAAAGGTTAACTGAGTAAAGACACCTGAGCGACACAGCTTAAAGATAACAGTAACTCTACCTAGGATTGTATCTCTTTGTTCTGTCCTGCTAAATTTTATGAAGATAGCCAATCTAGAATGCTTGAACATAATGTTGGCTAGTCCATTACCCAAACCAGCAACTGGAGACACTGTAATGCTTTAATTGATCTTGGCTCAACTGCTTTCCAGTCTAGCATCAAACTACTTCCTATCTAAAACTGCCTTTCTCCATAGATGGGAAGAGAAATCAGCATAAATTACAGTTGCTGCTTTTTCCTCACTGTCCATTCTTTCCTTTTATTTCTTTTAGTAACATAAATTCCTAAGATTTAGCAAGGAATCTGGCTCCTCAGAATATAAACTACATTTCCCAACATCCCTTGTAGCTATGTGTCATCACATGACTAAGTATGTGTGTGGAAGTAATGCCTGCAACCTCTGAATTACTTCCTTGAAAGGAAATGGCTTACCCTGAACTTCCTTTTTTCCTCTCCTTTCCTAGGGGCTAAAACACAGATGTAGTGGTGATGAACTAGTTTTGACTATGTAGACAGGGACAATATTTTAGGAGATGCTGGAACCATAAGATAGAAAGAAACTAGATCTCTGGAAGATCTTTTAGAGCAAAGTAGCTTTCCTGTTTTCCCTTTGATTTGTTGCATGGGATAAAGAGAAACTTCCATTTTGTTTAGACCTCCATGAAGCGAAGTTTAGCCTGTACCCTAATCCATAGTGTGTTGTCCTTCATCACCCAGAGGACAATTTTCTGTACATTTATGTCCATAACTTGCCTTCTGTTAAGCTAGCTTGGTCAGTGTCAATGAAGATGAAACTCAGGTGAAATCATCATTGTAAAGGTGATCCTGTCCACCCACTCCTTGCCCCCATCTCTAATAGGAGTTCCTTCTCTGTATTCCCAAAGACCCTGGGTTTACCTATCTCCTAGCACTTAACACAGAGGATTTTACTGTCTGTGCATTTGTCTATCCTCATTGGAGAGAATCCCTTGACAGTTAGACCCTATCTGAATTGTTCATTGTTCATTGTCCCACCACTTTCAATATTCAATTTGGACACCAGCTACTCTGAAAGCCTTCTCTCACCTCTTCTCTAGGTGGCTTAGGATGCCCCTCCTTTGTGCATCCACAGAATCCTACCTCATACTTATCACCTCACAAAACAGTGATCTACCGCATTTTAATCATCCCTTCCACCTCTTCTCCTGTACTGGACTTTGAGCTCCAACAAGGTCTCTGAATTCCCAGTATCTAATATTGCACGTGCGTTTACTAATTTATTTGATAAATAAACTTCCTGACAGTTTACATAGGCGACAAACGTACAGTGCTACGAAATGTAGCAGTGCTACGAAACCCCGTTTTATAAATGGACTGGTCTCTAAGAGTTTGTTTCTAAGAGTTTGCATTTGATTGGATCCAAGAGTTCATTAGAGATGGTGCCATTAAGTGAAAAGAATTTTGGCCTGCTCGTAAAGGACTTAGGATCTCTGCCACTAATTCCTTAAGAACTATGTACAAGTCCCTTCCACTATCTGAACCTCAATTTCTTATTCTATAAAAAGAGGATGTGGACAGGTGAGTTGCAGCAGTTCTGCTAGCTTTCAGTTTCTATGTTTTTGAAGGCAGCTACTTTTGTTAAAATGCAAAGCATCTAAGGACCATCTCATTAAATCTCAAAATACCTCAATGGACGGGGTTTTTTCCCTATTGATCCTATTTTTTTCCTATGTAGAATGAGGGAGTAATCTGTGATTCATGGCCCATCTTCTGCCTTACATGTTAGCAGTGGAAGGTGCTTAGTTCTGTGACTCTGATGAGATGAGCATTGAGTGCACATATGTGCCATATTTGTTACCCAGTAGAAAGGGAACTGGGGTCTTCTTTGCCTTTGTTGCTTCTTCACCCAGCCTCACCTGCCTGCCATCCCTTTTCTGACACTTCAGCCATTCCTTTGCTCACCTTTGTTTAGGGCTTAGAAAAAGAAGAGGCACAGGGCAGGGCAGGTTACTAAAGAAATTTGGAAGAGCTGGGGCAATGTGCAGCACTAATTTGCTGGCCAAATGAGTCTTTTAAAGGCAGAGGGGAGGAGGCCAGGTAAAAATACCTCAGTGGAGGGGTACAGACTCTGGATCCCTGGGGGCTGGTCTGGGATCCTAGTGATGCTCTATCTTTACTCATGTATTAGCTGGATGACCTTGGCCTTATGGGACTAAGATGAGATTATTTAGGTTAAAGTACTTTATAAATGCAATACAAATATTTGGTTTTATTACATAGCTTATTTGAGAAGAAAGTGAAAACTTCCCTGCTAAAAATTATCTCATGCAACCAAACCTGCCCATAAAATGCATTTTTACAAGTTATTTTTTGCTTAACATGGACCTACTCCAAACTTCTCTTTTAAAAATGTAGATTCTACCACCTCATACCCTCCTCCTGAAGGATGGTCCCCTAAAGTACCTGAATCTCAGTATGAAAGAGCTTTGCAAACTCTTTCCTCTCCAATTATGGCCAGGAGGAAACTATAAAATGTCTAGTAGCAGAAGGTTCTAAAAATGGAGATGAAAATAACCTCTTTCTCTCTACCTCTCTCTCCTCTCTCTCCCTCTCTCTCTCTTTTTTTGTTGCAGTTTGGTCAGGGCCAGGTTCAAACCTACCACCCTCAGTATATGGGGATGGCGCCCTACTCACTAAGCCACAGGCGCCACCCAACCTCTCTCTTACGTTTAACTACTGCTGACTCTTTTTCAAACTAATCATTATTTGTCTCTAAGTAAGATATGCCGACTCATAATATTATATGAGTCTAATCTAAAACCCACACATGCCCCATTTTGCTTTTGATTTTTTGCTGTTTCTTGTGACATTTACTTTCATATTGCTAAATAACATGCATGCACTGATAATCTCTTGATTCATTATAATTAATCTATTGCCATCTTATAACAGTAAACAAAAAGTAAATATAACAGTAAATAATTTGCTTACAAATCCTTTCCTGTTATTTGAATGAAAGAATATTCAAGAACAAAAAAGTAAGAGTTTTATAACACATTTCAAAGTTTGCATCATTATGTACATGCAAATGTCTCACTAATGAGCCAAGAAGTACATGTGTACTATGATTACATTATGTTTTGGGGGGTGAAATTTCTAGGTTTTTAGAATTATTACCTAATTCATTTTTTTGATTTGCATAGTTTATTTGAACCTGTAGCCAAATCTTCCTATATCTTCCAGCAGTCATCTTATAGATCCCTGTCACCTCTCTCCTGGCCCTGTTTTGTGATTCTCTCTCATGGTTTACAACTTCCTTTGGGTTGGACACCACCTCCTGAGTAAGGGTACATGGTACATAATGTTCTTGAGACTTTGTGTATCTGAAAATGTTTTTATTCTTCCCTCTCTGATTTGATTGATACTTTATCTGGAGACAAAAATCTTGGCTAAAAAATAATCCTTTGCTCAGTATTTTAAAGACATTACCGTATTCTCTTTTATTCTTCAATCTTAGTATTAGAGAAATCCAATACAGTAGAACCTCCATAGTTGACTACATCCCTACATTGTCCATCTCCTTAAGTGGACCTAATTTTCATAGACTGGATATGCCCCACATGTATGTATCAGTACAGTAGGCCTAGTTTCGTATGTTGACCACCTTTGTATGTTGACCAGTTTTGTTACAGTCCCTTGGGTAGTATAATTTGTATGTGACTTTTTTTTTATTCAGGAAATTTTCAGGTTCTAAACTCTTTATCCCTAATGTTCTAGAATCTTACAAAGCTCTTGTGCTGCCTTCCTCTGGAAACTCATATCCTTCAGAGCTAGAAGACTATTTTATATAATTTGCTCCCATCATCTTCTTTTTTCTTTCTGGAAATTCTTATTAGTTTGATGATGAAGTGCTTAGATTATCCTTCTACTTTTATTTTTATTCTCATATTGTCCCCCCAAATGTAAGCTATACAAGGAAAGAGAATCTTTGTCAGTTTATTATTCTTGATGATGTAATGATATATTTTAAGGGACTAGAAGAGTATCTGGCACATAGCAAGCATCTGAGAAAATCTAGTGAATGAAATCTCTATCTTTTTTCTCTTTTGGGTAATTTCCTCAACTTTACCTTTAAACCTGTTTACTGAATTATTTTGCTATTACATTTTTAATTCCCAGTTCTTTTTTTGTTCTTGAATATTTTTCCTTTCATATAATCAAGTTCTTGTTTCAGTAAGTTCTGTTATTTCTCTGGGGGATATTATTTGTTGTTTCATGGACATTCTCTTCTCTTCTCAATATTGTTTCTGTTTTCTTTTTTTCTCTCTCTGTACTTGTTTTGGTCTCTCTTTCAAGTCAGGGTTTTCCTTCAAATGACTGGTGATCTTTGATTATCTGTTCCTGTTTAGGAATGAAGAACTAAAAAGTGCATTAGAAATTGTGTTGCTTCAATAGGGCTTTTTACCTGGTGGGTAGAACTTAATCTCTGCAATTTCTAAGCTTTTCAGAAGTCCTCTGGGATGAATCAGCTTATTGTTAGTATTTCCCTCTAATCCTTAAACATCTCTTTAGCATTGACTTGCATCACCAGTGTCTATTGCCACTATACTGCTCCTAAGCCATTCTGACTAATAATTATTGGCTGCCATAATTAGGAAAGCCTTCACAGAAGCATGATGCTGAAGCTGAGTGTTAAACAATGCTGTATTAGTTCTCCATGGCTGCCATAACAATTACCACAAACTTTGTGCCTTAAAATAATATGTATGTATGTATGTATGTATGTATGTATGTATGTATGTATTGAGACAGAGTCTCACTTTGTTGCCCTTGGTAGAATGCCATGGCATCACAGCTCACAGCAACCTCAGATTCTTGGGCTCAAGCGATTCTCTTGCCTCAGCCTCCCATGTAACTGAGACTACAGGCGCCCACCACAAAGCCTGGCTATTTTTAGAGACCGGGTCTCACTCTTGCTCAGGCTGCTTTCAAACTTGTGAGCTCAGGTGATCTGCCTGCCTTGGTCTCCCAGAGTGCTGAGATTACAGACATGAGCCACCGCACCTGGCCACAAAATCCATTTGTTATCTCACAGTCCTGTAGGTTAAAGATCTGAGTACATTGTGGCTTGTGGCTTGGATGGTTTCTATACTTTGAAACTCAAAGGTCAAAGACAAATTGTGAGCATCTGCATTCCTTTCTGGAACTCTAGGAAGAATATACGTCCAAGCTCATTCAAGTTGTTCACCAAATTCAGTTCCTTAATGTTATAGAACTGAAGTGCCCTTTTCCTTACTGGCTGTCTAGAGGCCAGCATGTATGAATATTAAGTTGGAGTGAGAGGAAGGGGCCAAATAATAAATACCCTCACTATTCCAGCTCTCTCATTCTCCTCAGTTTCTTTTTTCAACAGTTGTTTTGTTTTTTTGTTTGTTTGTTTTTTGCTGCACTATATCAGAATGTTTCATTTTAGCTCTCTCATATGCCAGGGGAAACTATATTTCCTCTGCATCTGAATTCATTCTGGTTGATCCAAGCCTCCATCACAGGCTGCTTTCATGTAAGCTTTCAACCTCTTCCCCTTCACAATCATCACACTGCTCATTGTCCTGGCAACTAAGACTATTTGCAACTGGTGTGTTTGCCATCTGGATGGCCATATGCAATCCCATAAATCCTGGTCTAATTTTCCCATAACACTGCTTTCATCATGTCACTACACTGCTCGATAGATCCTGATGGCTATTCTTTGCCTCTGGAACTGAAACCAAATTCTTAAGCCTGTATTGCCAAGTCTGAGTCTATCAAGCAGTGCCAATGTCCTTATCATACTTTATTCTAGGCAGGCTGGCCTCTTACTTGCTTTCTGCCCATTATATTCACTCTTTCTTAAGACTTTGCTGCTTTCCCCCCTCCTTTTTCAATCAGAATATCTCATTCACTTTCCTTTCTGTGCATCCAAACTGTGACTAGCCTTTGAATCATAACACAAATCACACATTTCTTATGAAGCTTTCCCCAAGACTTGACCTCCCCATTAATCTTTTGATCCTCTTCTTAATTCTCGATGACATTTGTTTATTTAGAGACAGGGTCTTGCTTTGTCACCTGTGCCAGAATGTAGTGGCACAATCACAGCTCACTATAACCTCAAGCTCCTGGCCTCAAGTGATCCTTTGCCTCAGCCTCCCACTTGGAGTGTAGTCACATGCCACCACACCCAAATATTTTTTTATAGAGATGGCAGGTCTCACTCTGATGTCCATGTTGGTCTTCAACTCCTGACCTCAAGTGATCCTCCCACTTCAGCCTCCCAAAGTACTAGGATTACAGGTGTGAGCCACTGCACCCAGTTCCATAGCTTTTGATGTGTGTCTGTATCATGTGGCTTTACACTAATTTATATGCATTTTACTCATCATTACAAACTTTCTTTGTCTTTAGTAATGTCAAGTATGAAATTATCATCTTTCCAACTGCACTA
Organism: Loris lydekkerianus; assembly: GCA_963574355.1. Classification (NCBI taxonomy): domain Eukaryota; kingdom Metazoa; phylum Chordata; class Mammalia; order Primates; family Lorisidae; genus Loris; species Loris lydekkerianus. The sequence continues at coordinate 15,023 of CAUYPK010048305.1, read as the reverse complement.
TAATGTCCCATTAGATTTCAGATAGGATTTTTTTTTTAGCTTTTATCCAAATGGCAAACATTTTATAAGCAAATTACAGAAATGTGAAATTCATATGCATTTATGTTTATCTACAAATCAAATAGTTGTTTAAATGGAAACTTAAGGAGAATTTCCCTATAATATCATTTTGGGGGGGGGGACAGAATTATAAAATCTTTATCTCCAGCATCTGAAATTTTTACCAAGTTTCTCTATTTATTTTCATGCCAATGAGTGTGTGTACTTACCTTAGCTTTCTCCATCATTCCCCATAGACCAGTGTTTTGTCACTTGACCAAGCATGTGGATGATTTACTGGACGTGGTGTTGTTTAATCTAATTTTTCCATAGTCCTCATCAGACAATGATGGGAGGAGTGAATTACTGTTTGAAAAAGCTACCAAACTTTTCTCTAAGACATTTTGCAAATAAGGCCCTAGATTTATTGTCAAACTCATTCCAATAAACAAAAGTATATAGTGAATTCAGTTCCAAATCACAAAGTCCATAAGGTTCTAACTAGAAGGCTTTGGGGACTCAAAAACCCAAATCTTTCTTTGATTCTAAGCAGAAAACTATTACTGGAAGTGCTGACAGTAGATAAGTTTGAGACATATGGTCCTATTCTCCTTTCACAAAATGAGAATAGTAGCGTTAGCAGTGAATTGATAGTGTAAGTAAATCTAGTGCCTGAAAGAATTTAATTAAATTTCCCCCATCTTCAGTGTAAACACCAGGCAGAATCTGTCCTTCTGGTTAGGAGAGGTAATGGAATTCCCCTGTGGTAAATGGCTATTACACTAGACTAGCTCCTGTTGAAAAGGCAGGAATAATGTTTAGGAAGGATAGCCTGTAGTCAACAGCAGATAAAGACTCTCCAATTTTGAGAGGGAAATATATCACAAAAGAGCATGAACAGTCAGCTTCTTAGGAGCACCAAGAATTTATTCCTGTGAGCTCTAGCACAATAGCCGATCCACAGCAGAAGAGAAAGGACCCATTCTTACTAAACTGTTAAGCAATATTGCAAATGAAGGCAGAGTGGGGAGGAGGGCGCAGGGAGGATGATTGGTGGGATTACACCTGCGGTGCATCTTACAAGGGTACATGTGAAACTTAGTAAATGTAGAATATAATTGTCTTAACAAAATAACTAAGAAAATGCCAGGAAGGCTATGTTCACCAGTGTGATGAAAATGTGTCAAATGGTCTATAAAATCAGTGTATGGTACCCCATGATCGCATTAATGTACACAGCTATGAGTTAATAATAAAAAAATTATAAAAGAAAAATATTCTAGAACAGTACTAACATTTAGTGAGCTAACAACTGCTTCAGAGCTCCAAAAACATACATGGTTTTTTTTTTTTCCTGACCATTGTTTATTCCAATAAGAAAAGAAGTTCACACAAAAAGCACTTAACCAACTCAGATGAATATGCAGTAGCTAGTGATGTACCCCCCCAAATCCAGTTGTGCTATTCCCATCATGTTTACATGGACCTACAACCAATTTTGGAAACAAAACTTCTTTGCAAATGCAAATTCTTTCAATTTTGTGTGGGCTGGACTTGAATTGATTTTTTTTTTTTTATTCCTACCCTTTTTCTTTTTTTTTTTCCTTATTAAATCATAGCTGTATACATTAATGCATTTATGGGCTACAGTGTGCTGGTTTTATATACAATTTGGAATGCTTACATCAACTGATTAACATAGCCTTCACCTCACTTTCTTAATTATTGTGTTAAGACATTTATACTCTACATTTACAGATTTGACATGTACCCTTGCAAAATGCACCATAGGTATGGAAATCAATTTTTAAAACAAAGGCAATGCAGATTGAAGAGTGGTTACAGGCCTGAATCTGCCCAAAGTGGTGAAGAAAACAAAAGATGTCTCATGATTTTTTTTGTATCTCTTCCCTTCCCCCAGTCCACTTCTATGGTGCCACTCAGAACCACTCACAGTTGCTCTCACTCCCCAGGCTCTTTGCATCTCTGTGTCTGTGTTCATGCCCTTCCTCTGCCAGAGATATCCTTGGCTCCAAGCTTCTTATCTGCTTGGGGGAGTCCTCTTCAAGAAATAAGTCTAATTCAGGACTTAAAGGCAACCATTTCCATGAAGTTTCCCAGATCCCTACCCCATCCTCAATTAGAGTTAACCCTCAACTAGAGGTAACCCCTGGTTCCTTTGTGCTACTCCCCACTGGAACCTAAGTGTCCACCATCATATCTGTAACTTTTTATCATATCTGTACATGTTTTTCTCCTCCTTTTTATCATATCTGTACACATTTTTTTCTCCCCCAACTGTAAATTCATTGACAACAGAAACATGCACTCTTAACCCTCTGATATACCTCCAGCAACTAGCATGGGAAGCAGCTCACAGTATTTGCTCAATAAATGTTTGTCAAGTAAAAAATTATATAATTAATTAAATACAAGGAATAAAGTGAACGTGATGCTAAAGATGTATGCTTTTAAAAAACCTTTTTTTTTCATTTTAATTGTTACTGATCAATCCAGTCACCGTTTTATTTTCAAAAATATAATAATAACATTTACCTTATTTTTGCACTTAGGATTTTCTACCTTATATTTCTTATTTGTATACATTTTATTTTTTCTCTAACAGACTACCAGTTTCTTGAAGACAAAGTGAAGGTTTAATTTTTGTACATTACAAAAATATGCACCTAATGAACATGGGTTGAGTTAATTAATTCTTTACTTGTGTATATATAACTTTCCATAGCCCAGTGGGAGTAAGCACAAGTGTCCCTCCTGTTTTAGTCAAAGAAACTGAGATCAGAATGCAACAGAGCCTTGCCCACCTTTAAAACCATATGCAAGAATCAGGGCTATGAGCCCTGGGAAGCCTCTTAGTTCTTGTGCTGAGATCTTTTACTCCTTTCTCTTATTCTTATTTAGACATATCAGCTTCTCTCTGCTGGGGATGCATTTTTGGAGAAAATGTGGGGATGCATTTTTGGATAAATGACTCCACCTGTTTAACTGATATAAAAACACCTCATCAAATGTTTTATACAGTGAGTAGTATAAAGCAGTATAAATAGTGTAAAGTAGTATACAGTCCAGCTGCCATGCTTGATTATCAAAGGTAAATCTTTCAAAGCCTGGACTTTAGTAATTGTATAACTCCTTTCTGTTTTCCTTCTCAGGAAGGAGCCATCCCAGGACATAGATCAAATTGCATCAGAATTCACATTGACTTAGTGCTTAGTCGATCACATAATCAATGCGAAACAAACAATACATTTTGTTTCATACATTATACTTGCTCAATGTCCATTCAAATACATTATGAAATTCAGATGATCTAGCAATTCTGTGAGGGGCTGTAAGGTGGACACTGTTATCTCCAGGTGAAAGATAAGAAAATAGATCAGAATGATTAAACAAATTACCAAGGGTTAGATAATTACTATTTTCTTGGCTGTAAAAAAATTTTGAAGCTGCAGACTACTTAAAAGGATGTTTATCAACAGCCAAGATGAATATGCATGATGGCACAAAAAGACTTGAAGATCAGTGGAACCAACCAACCACACAACAGAAACATATTTGTACATAACTGACAAATCTGAAAGAGTTAACTGTTCATTTATTTACCAAATAAATGAAAATTCATTTGTATCACATCTCTCTGTAATCTCTTTGTCTCTGGCAGGTGAATATGGAAGTGATAGTATACTCCAGTCAGTTAAAATGGTATTACAATACCAAAAAAGGAAAGTCAACTGTGTTAATGCATTTATACTCTACTCTTAATAGTTTTGACATGTACCCTTGAATTGTGCACAATAGGTAAGGTCCCACCAATTACCCTCCCTCCTCCCAACCTCCCCCCTGTGATTTAATAAAAAAAATTAAAATAAGAATTTGGCAAAAAAACACAATTTTGTTAATGCTACATTGGTAACTACTATGTAAGAACTTCTGAAATACACTACAAAAGAGGTTTCTTTTATGATTTTTTGGCAAACTTGAAGGAAGATTTTGATTTTTACTGATATGTCACTTAATTTCACTGAACCTTAGTCATGCCATCTATAAAATGGGAGGAATAAATGCCTACTTCACACCACGTTGCTATAGGAATTAATCTAGCTCAGTATATATAGTACATAATGAATGTCTGAGAGGTGGAGAGATTTGGTGTTATTTCATTATTTTTTCCCTTCAGAAGTAAAAAATATTGCTTTTCTCAAAAATGTAATAGTGAGGATCAGTCAGGTATACTATGTAAGTATTAATAACATACTTTGTATTTCTAACTAAACAAATTCTGAAATTTGTCAGGTAAGTACTGTGGCCTTTCAAAGTATTCTCCCTGGGGAGAAGATGTACTTACTCTTGTGATGCTCAAAACATCTCCAGCAATAAAAAATGCCTTCAGAGGTAATTACGAGGGCCTCAAGAAAACCAATCTCATTTCTTAATTATCGCATTTCATTTTTTTTTTTTTTTTTTTTTTGAGACAGAGTCTCGCTATGTCACCCTCAGTAGAGTGCTATGGTGTCACAGCTCACAGCAACCTCAAACTTTTGGGCTTGAGCAATTCTCTTGCCTTGGCCTCCCAAGTAGCTGGGACTACAGGCACCTGCCTCAATGCCCAGCTATATTTGGTTGCAGTTGTCATTGTTGTTTAGCTGGCCTGGGTGGGGTTCAAACCTGCCAGCCTCAGTGTATGTGGCCGGCACCCTACTCACTAAGCTACGGGTGCCCAGCCTATCACATTTCATTTTTAACTCAAAATTTATGAACCACCTCTATCACTCGTCTTATCGATTATGACTCAGCTCTATGATGTTTGGCCATTCCCAAACACTTTGTATGTTCTCCAGTGACCAAGATCAATTTCAACTTAGTAAATCTGAGCATGTGTCACAGACTAGGCAGTTTCCAAATGTCTTTAAGTAGTTGTTCAATTACTTCAAAGAGACTGTACATGTACCTAAGTTCTGGTATATTTGTTCTTAAACCAATGTTCTATAGTTTGAATGTTTTTGTCCCTTCCATAACTCATGTTGAAACTTAATTCTCAATGCTACAGTTTTGGGAAGTGAGGCCTAATAGGAGGTGTTTAGTAGACCTATAAAAAGGTACTCTGGGAGTGGGCTCACTCTGTTTTTTCTCTTCTGATATGTGAGGATACATCAGAGAAGGCCCTCACGAGACAGCAGGTGTTAGCTTAGCACCTTGGTTGTGGACTTCTTAGCCTCCAGAATTATGAGAAAGACATTTCTATTCTTTAGAAATTACCCAGTCCGTGGTATTTTGTTATAGCAGCACAAAACAAACTAAGACACAATGTTATCACTTCTGATTAGCATTAAATAGATAGATATGTGAAGCAGAATAAATGGAAAGTGACATTAAAACAAACATTGTAGCCTTGTTTCATTGCTGAAATTGTGTCCCTGGCCACTTATGTGCTTTGTTTCTTCCTCAGTTCTTAGGGCCTTCCTGAGGCCTGGGAGCAAATGTTTGTGGAAACTTTTAACTCCTACATTGATTTTTAAAAACTTAAACAGTGTCATATTTAACTTTGACTCTCACAAAGAAGCTAGAATAAAATCTCACACCAAATAGAATCATAGAATTCATAGGCTGCCAGAGCTAGAAAGAGCCTGGAGAGATGGAAACTCAGAAGTGATGAGTGTAGGTTACATAGTAGTGTTACAGGTTCAGTTTTTCAAATTCAGATCTTCATACTTCTCAGTCCACTGCTGGTGCTAACACACCATATTTAAATGAATAAACTAAGATCTGATTGCTTACTTTTTGCATGGACATACTTTATGAGTTGGCAGTCTTGTTTCTGTAACTCCTTTGGCCTCTGGTTTACTGCTATAACCAGGGTGTTCAAACTTTTGGTTTCCCTGCTCCACATTAGAAAAAGAAGAGTTGCCTTGGCCACACATTAAATACGCAAATACTAACAAAAGCTGATGAGAAAAAAAAAGGAAGATCTATGCGTAATTATCATGTAATCTGCCACTACAGATAAGCAAAAAAGTGCCCACATAGTCAGCATGTAGCCCATGGGTGGCAGGCTGGATACCCTTGCTTGGTTAATGACCCCAGTCCAAGCCCCTACCATTTTCTGGCATGCCACCACAAATACACTGTTTTTGATATGTAGACACAAATCAGAAGACTCTCCAATTGTAACATCTGATAGGAGTTTCAAATACTTAACCAAAACCCAAACAAAACAAAAATCCCCACCCTATTAGTGACAATAACAAACATCTAATCTTACTTTATTAAAATAATAATGTTGGGATAAAGTAAGGACACGTTTGTTTGGATCAATATAAGCAGAGCTAAAAACAAATAGTGTCCTGTAGTTAACCTCCAACCCATATGGAGTAATAAGTAAATATTGTCCAATTGGCAGTAACACCCAAAGTATGCGGTTGCATTCAACCACAATGTTGGTTTAAATGATGAAAATACTATGATTTTGCTAGATGAAAGTCCAACCAGAAGAACTAAATCGTAATACTTAATAAGATGGTACCACCAAAGTACAAATAGCTCCTTATTTGGGGTCACTTTCTAATCCATAAAAATTTCACAAGTTGTGGCTGACAGTTCTAAATGACACAAATATCTACTGCTACAAATCTTCCAGATCCCTTGTTTCTTAATTTATGGCAATAGGCTGTGCTTTAGCAAAAGCATAGCCTTTGAAGACTGTTGATTCCAACAATACCTCAGGTAGTGACTCTAAATTGGATTGTCCCCATTTAGGCAGATATTCAAAAGTCTCTTGTTTTTCTTATTTCTCTAGCTTATGGTCTTTATTTTTCTCTAACTTGCTCACATATCACTGATCCTTATGAGAATTCAAACTATTCAAAAGGTCAACCCAACCTATAGCCCTCAAGGTGCAACGCCAGTCTATGAAGCAAATTCTTCCAGGAGGACCACTTTATTAATGTAAACAAATTGCACTGTGTTCCACATGATAGGAATTGAAACCAAGGAATCCATCATTTGAGGAAAGACATGGAGATACAAAGCTCCATTAAAATTTAAAAGTATAATTGGGTTATAGCTTTCATAAGAAAGCTATAAATTGGTTTCATGGGAGGGCTGAGTACATGTGGATACTTTTTCTTCTATTCTTGAGACACTTTGCTAAGAAGAATATGTTCCAGCTCCATCCATGTAAACATGTAAGAGATAAAGTCTCCGTCTTTCTTCAAGGCTGCATAATATTCTATGATGTACATATACCACAATGTATTAATCCATTTGTGGGTCAATGGGCATATGGGCTTCTTCCATGACTTAGCAATTATGAATTGGGCTGAAATAAACATTCTGGTACAAATATCTTTGTTATGATGTGATTTTTGGTCTTCTGAATATATACCTAGTAAAGGAATGGTGGGATCAAATGGCAGGTCTATCTTTCAAGGGTACGTGTGAAATTTACTAGGTGTAGAATATAAATGTCTTAACACAATAACTAAGAAAATGCTGTGAAGGCTATGTTAACCTGTTTGATGAAAATATTTCAAGTTGTATATAAAACCAGCACATTGTACCCCATGATTGCATTAATGTATGCTGCTATGATTTAATAAAAAAAAAATTGTAAAGTAAACTTGCAGATTTTTATACACCATTGTTAATGACATGGAAGGGTTTCATGGTAGGTATTTAAGTGAAAAACAGTATATACATTGCAATTATTTATATATTATGTGTGCACACAAACAAAATGTAGTACGCTTGACATAGTGTGATGAGAATGGCACTTTACTTCTATGGTTTTCTTCCTCAAATCCCATAACTTTAGTCTAATCATGAAATAAAATATCAGACAAGTCCAACTGAGGGATATTCTACAAATACCTGACCACTACTCTTCAAAACTGTCAACATCATCAAATACAAAGCCTGAGAAACTGTTACACCTACCTACCCTATGGAGACATGATAACTAAATGTAATACAGTATTCTGGATGTGATCTTTGAAAAGAAAAAGGACATTAGTGGAAAACTAAGGAAATTTGAATGAAGTATGGACTTCCATTAATTATAGCAAATTACTCTACTAATGTAAGATGTTAATAATAGGGGAAACTGGGTGTGAGTTATATGAGACCTCTCTGTACTAGCTTCACAAATTTTCTGTAAATCTGAACCTTTTCTATTAAAAATAAGTTTATTCCTGGGTGGTAGATTGCATGTGAACTTTATGTTCTTTCTTTTGCCCATCTATAGTTATCTACAATTAGCATGTATTGCTTTAGGAATAAGAAAAAAGCTAACATTTGTAAAATATATGAGTTGATACTTTATTCTTCACAATAACATCTACATACATTTAAAACATTGCCTATATATACCAGATATATTTATTGCATACAGTGTTTGGCGTTTGTATGGATTTGCAAGCCCCTAAGGGATCCACGGCCCCTACTTTGGAAACTTTAACCTTAATCTTATATAAATCGGGAATCCTGTTCATAGTCCAGTCTTTCCTGATCACACTGAAAGGAGGCTGAACCTTCCAGGTTGTCTGAAAATTTATTGGAATTCCCCTTTTTACTCTCTGCTACTTTGCCTAAATTAGATGCATTTCCAATTGATGTCATTAATTAATGAAGATTAGGAGAATAGGGTAAGTAGTAGGGAGATTTAGAATCTAACTGTAAATTATGAATATTGGAACCTTATTCACACTTGAAAACCTAATTTTAATATGAAACACTCATCTTTTCTGACAAATAAGTGAATGTGCTCAAAAAAGACTTGTTTTTCCTAACTAAATTCTCTTTATTTATACATATTTTAGTTTGCAGATCAACATAATAAAGAAGCAGAAAAGAAATGGGTTTGTTTCCTATAAAGTTCCTGGTTGACTGTAGTTTTTTATACCACTTACTTACCACTTACTTGCTCTTGGATGTGATCTTGAGTGTCCAAAAATTCATCCCTCCAAATCATAGTTTATACAGCAATAAGTGACTAAACAGACAAGCATTAAAAAAGGATAAAGCTCATTTCAATCCATTAAAAATATTTATTGAATACTTACTAGGCGCCAGGGATACAGGGCTTGCCACATAGTAGTGCTCAATAAATATTTGTTGAGTTAATGAATAAAGTTCCTGTCATCAGATGGTTTGCACACTAGTAGAGGAGACAAACAAACAGATAATTAAAATACTGTGTAGAAGTACAGGGTGCTGTGGGAATACAGAGGAAGGGCATCTTACCTAGTCTGACACACACAGGGAAGGCTTCCTGAAAGAGAAAGAAAGAATCTAAGCTAAAATCTAAGAGGTAAGTAGAAGTTAGCTGGGAAAGTTGGTGACTATGGTATGGGAAGAGTTTGGAAAAGAAAAGGTGTACAGGCAAAAATTTTCATGGTATATGTAAGGCACAGTTTAGATACATAGAAGTGGGTACTGTTGAGGATTCATAAAATAAAAAATACTTTAATGTCAGTCTGGAGCCCAATTAAGGAGATCCTTGAATATCCAATTGAAGAATGTGTGCTTCATCTTGGAGGCAATGAGGCATTTTTCATTTATTTTTGAGTAGGGTATTGACTAATGTGTACAAAGGAATTGTTCAGAACAACATTCTGGGGATCTTGGGTTGAACTGGAAGGGACAAGGTTAGAGGCAGAGACAGGAATTACGAGGCTCTTGTAGTGTGAGGTGACAAGGACCTGAACTAAGCTGATGAGGCTGAGAATGGGAAGAGGCAGTAGCATATGGGTGCAGATGCCTTGACCAAGTGTAAGAGGTAAAGAAAGAGGATCTGCATAACAGGTACATGAAGTACGTGCACTTCATCAGATGGTTTGACTTTGCAGTGGTTCTCAAACTTGATCCTGTATGAGAATTCCCTGGAGGGCTTATTAAAAACACAGATTGCTGGGCACGACTCCTGAGTTTCTGATTCAGTAGGTCTATACTGGGACCTGAGACTTCACATTTCTAACAAGTTTCCCAGGTGATAACATAATGCTTATTGTCTGGGCAACACATACTGAGAACAACTATACTATTGGTGGGATAGATCACATCTTCTGAAGCAGACAGATCATTAGGATCATGTTTTATTTAGTCTATTGTTTGGTTAAAAAATAATATATGCATGACTTTGAATTTTCTAATCACACAATCTCAAGGCACAAGGTAGAGAAGACTGCACACATCTAATTTTTTAATAGGCAATACACAAGTATTAATATGGTTAAAAATTACAATAGCAGAACAAGGGAGACAATACAGTTCCTCAGCTACCCATTATATCTCCCCAGAGGGAATCAAAGATTGCAGTTAATTTATCATTCTGAGAATATTTCATGCACATACAAGCTAATACATATGTGTATCTGATACAGTTTGGATATTTGGCCACTTCAAATCTCATATTGGGATTTGATCCCCAGTAATGGGAGGTCCTGGGTCATGGGGGTGGATCCCTCAGGAATGGCTTGATGTCCTCGCCATGATAATGAATGAGTTCTCGCTTTAATAGTTCAATCAAGAGTTGGTTGTTTAAAGGAGCCTGGCACAACTCTTCCCTTTCTTGCTCCTTCTCTCAGCATGTGAAACGTCTGTTCCCCCTTTGCCCTCTGCCCTTATTAGAAGCCCCCTAAGGCCTTCACCAGAGCAAGTTGCTGGTGCTATGCTTCTTGTACAGCCTGTAGAACCACGAGTCAAATAAACCTCTTTTCTTTATAAATTACCCAGCCTTGAGTATTTTCTTTATAGCAGCAAAATACTGCATCTTTTCTTCATTTTGGCTCAAATGGTAGCATATGTTGCATGTGTTCTACACTTTGCTTTAAAAAAAAATTCAGTGGTACATCATAAAGATTATTCCCAAACCATTACTAAAGAGTTGCTCACTCTTTTAGGGCCACATAATATCCTACGACATAACCATGATTTACCAATCCCATATTGAAAAACCAATTAGATTGTTTTCAATATTTTGATGCTCTGGAAAATGCAATCAATACTCTTCACCAAGTGGATTTCATGAAGATAGAGAGACTGGTGGTTACCAGAGGCCAGGAGTAGGGGTAATGAGAGGTTGATTAATGGGTATAAATATACACTTAGAAGAAATAAAATCTGGTATTTGATAGATCAGAAGGGTGACTATAGTTAATATTAATTGATTTTACATTTCAAAATAATTAGACAATATTTCAAATATTCCTAGTGTAAATACAAATGTTTAAGGTGATGGCTATCCAAATTACCTTGACTTCATTATGTCAATGAATCAATTTCTCACATGTACTTCAAAAATATGTATAACTATTATATATCAAGAAGAATTAACTTTTTAAATACTCTTTACCTATGTCATTTCAAATGCATTTGAGTATATGTATAGGATAAATCTCTAGAACTGGAATTGTTGGGTCAAAGGTTATGGATATTTATAATAGTGACAGAAATTATTGAACTGCCCTCTGTAGAAGCTGACAGTTTACGGTCCCAGTATCAGTGTCTAGGAGTGTTAGTTTTCCCACACTCTTGCCAACAAAGTGTATTATCAAACATTTTGTCCCCTGCCAATCTGATACATAAAAAATGGTGTCTTGGTGTGGTTTTGATTTATACTTTTCTTATTAGGGAATGAGGTTGAATATCTTTTCCTATGTTTAAGGGCCGTTTATGTTTCCTTTAGCCAGAGATTTTGAAAGGAACTATGAATAATCTATATGGATAACTGAGATTTAGCTTTCTAACAAAGTTCTTGGTAACTCCTGAATTAAGGAGAGGGGTCACGATATTAGAAAAGTGTAGAGAATGGCAAAGGGAAGTGTCAACAATAAAAATAAGAGGAAACATAAGAAAATAGGAACATTTGGCTGGGTGCCTGTAGCTCAGCAGCTAGGGCACCAACAACATACACCAGAGCTGGCAGGTTCGAATCCAGCCCGGGCCTGCCAAACAACAATGACAACTACAAACAAAATATGGCCGGGCATTATGGCAGGCACCTGTAGCCCCAGCTACTTGGGAGGCTGAGGCAGGAGAATCCCTTAGGGCCAAGAGTTTAAGGTTGCTGTGAGCTGTGACACCATGGCACTCTACTACTCAGGGCAAAATAGTAAGACTGTCTCAAAAAAAAAAAAAAAAAAGGAAAAAAAAGTAAAGAAAATAGGAACATTTACTCTGATGAATAGGTATTGTTCTATAGTGAATATGGGTGCATTAGTTTGGGGCAGTTTAATAGCCATTAATTCCAGTTAATTTCAAAAGCATTCATTAAGCATTTTCTGTCATTGAGAATGATCAGGATGGAGATCCTAGGGCATTAAGGCCATATGTGGCCTTCTAGATCCTTAATGGCAACTTTTTGACTGGATACAAATTTTAGAGAACAAGTCCTGTCATTAAAAGAGGTGCAACAGAGAAAGATGAAGCTTTTCTTGCCTCCATTGGTGCTTAAAAAATAATAATCTTAAAATTGGAAGGTTATAGCTTCCCCACTCCTGCTGAGGAGGCAATAATACAATGTGGAAAATGTTATAATGAGGAAATGAAGAGGGGCATGGAAATATTCTTCAGAAGGGTTTCTTTTTAGTGAGAGGAGAATGAGAAAGAAAATGTCCTGAAACAGATGATGTGTGAATTGGATTTGGAAGGAGAAATATGCATTAGCCAGACCAAAAAAAGGGGAACATTTCTACCAACCATGTAGAAATAAGAGGGATTATTAATGAATACTATGAACGATTGAGCAAATTCCTATAAGGACACAAACTACCAAAACTAACTCAAGAAGAAATAGGCAATCTGAACAGACTAATAACAAGTAAGGATTGATTCTTTGTATATTTTAAAAAACCAAAACTACCTGCAAAGAAAAGCCCAGGCTCAGACAGCATCACTGGTGAATTCTCCCAAACATTTGAAGATCAATTTTGTTTTGAGGACATTTCTCTTTATTTTAGAAATGAAACTGAGTACACGTACAAAAAATGTCACTTAGCAAGTCAAGGTGGAAGAACTTAGATAAAAATTATTCCCTGACCCCCACCCCCTGGAACTCAGTGCTGTGTCTCCCTTGGAGGTAAGGCTGTGGCGTTTTCCAATGGCTTTAAAAACAAAACAAAACCACCAACTCTAATGAAAACCCCCATCTCCATGTTGCAAAGATCAATTAATAACAATCCCTCAGAAACTCTTCCCCCCAAAAAGGAGAGGAAGGAACATCTCTCAACTCACTCTGAGACCAGCATATCTTGATAGCAAAACCATACAAAAATACCACAAGAAAAAATAAATCACTCTAGACCATTATCTTTTATGAATATAGATATGAAAAACTTCTACAAAATATCAGCAAACAAAATCTAGCAAAATATCAAAAGAATTATATGCCATGACCAAGTGACACTTATCATTGCAATGCAAGATTTTTTTCAACATTTGAAACTCAATTAATATAATACATCATACTAATAGAAGAAAAAATATAGGATCATCTCAACATACACAGAAAAAAAATTGACAAAGATTCTAACAATATTTCATGATTTCAAAAGAACACTCTCAACAGGCTAGGATTAGGAGTATGCTCAACTTGACTGCTAAAAGGCATCTACCCCAAACCTACAGTTAACATCATATTATCAGCTGGTCCAAGCTTTTTTCTTTTCTGCCACACATTGGAAGAATAATAGTTAACTTGGACCACACAATAAATACACAAACACTAACAAAAGCTTATTTGGAAAAAAAAAAAAAGTCCATACATACTTTCTGTGATGTCGACACCATGGATAAGCAAAAATGTCCTCACAAAATCAGCGTGTGGCCCATAGGGCCATAGGTCAGACACCCCTATGTGGCAAAAGAGTGCATGCTTTTCTTCTGAGATGAGAAAACAGACAAGGATATCTGTTTTCACAATTTTGTTTTCAATGTTATGCTGGAATTTTTAGGCAGGACAATTAGGCCAGAAAATGAAATAAAAGACATCCCGATTGGAAAAGGAACTATCCCAAACTGTATGTCTATTCATAGATAACATGATCTTGTATGTAGAAAGTGCTAAGAAATTCACAATGTAACTATTAGAACTAATAAAAAAGTTCAGCAAAAGCAATATAAAAATTCAATTGTATTTCTATACACTTGCACTGAACAATCCAAAAATGAAATTAAGAAACAATTCTGTGGTGGTGCAGGCTTGTAGTCTCAGCTACTCGGGAGGATCACTTTGAGTCCAGAAGTTCCAGGCTATAGTGAGCTATGATGGTACCACTGAACTCCAGCTTTGGGCATAGAATGAGACCCCATCTCTTTAAAAATGTTTTAAGAAACAATTTCATTTATAATAGCATCACAAAGAATAAAAGTACTTAGTGAGAAATTTAAGAAAAGAAATACAAATTTTATACTCTGAAAAATATAAACATTGTTAAAAATAAATACCTAAATGAACTGAAAAATATTCCATGCTCATGAATTAAAAGACTTAATATTGTTAAGATGGCATTATTCTTTGAATTGATATACAGATTTGATGCAATCCATACCATATTTTTTTATTAAATCATAGCTGTGTACATTGATATGATCAAGAGGCATCATACACTAGCTTCACAGACCATTTGACACATTTTCATCACAATAGTTAACATAGCCTTCCTGGCATTTTCCCACTTACCATGCCAAGACATTTACATTCCACATTTACTAAGTATCACATATACCCTTGTAAGATGCCCTGCAGGTGTAATTCCACCAGCACCCCTCCCTCCCCCCACCGCCTCCCTCCCTCCTCACCCTTTCCCTCTTTCCCCTATTCTTAGGTTGTAACTGGGTTATAGCTTTCATGTGAAAGCCCTAAATTAGTTTCATAGTAGGGCTGAGTACATTGGGTACTTTTTCTTCCATTCTTGAGATACTTTACTAAGAAGGATATGTTCCAGCTCCATCCATGTAAACATGAAAGA
>CAUYPK010048304.1:0-24473 GCA_963574355.1 Loris lydekkerianus | reverse complement strand
TGTATACCATGGAATACTATGCAGCCTTAAAGAAAGATGGAGATTTTACCTCTTTCATGTTTACATGGATGGAGCTGGAACATATTCTCCTTAGCAAAGTATCCCAGGAATGGAAGAAAAAGTACCCAATGTACTCAGCCCTGCTATGAAGGTAAACTATAGCTTTCACATGAAGGCTATAACCCAACTATACCACAAGACTATGAGGAGAGGACCAAGGAAGGGGAAGGGAGGGGGGAGGTTTGGGTGGAGGGAGGGTGATGGGTTGGGCCACATCTAGGGTGCATATTTTTATCTATAATAATAATAAAATAATAAAAAAAAAAAAAAAAAAGAATGGGTAACTTGAAATCTGAAAAAAAAAAAAAAAAAAAAAAAAGCAACCCAAATCAATGCCCCAAACCAGCTATCATCACCGTCTTGTTGCTTACCCCTCCGTAATCACTTGGAAAAGTATTAGAACTGAACCCAGATCTGATGTCATATGCCGGTTCCTAACTCCTCCAGTTGGAGTCCCATGTTGTAAATTGGGATTGTCGGATCCTGTAATTGGTTTCTATCAGCAGTTATAAAATTTTCCGCATTCTACTCTAATTCCATGTTTTCCCCTCTTTGTTTTTACTTTCTTATAAATAAATCAAGCACGCCCTACCTCCATTTTGTGTGTCTCTTTGCTATGTCTTCCTGCGCCTCTGTCTGGATCCTCTTTTCACCAGTGTCCCCTACGCCTGATGAGGGGCCGGCCTTCCCCTCCTTCACTGGCAGAGCCGCACCCCAGCGTGGTGCTCTGGGCAGGCCTGGTGAAAGAACAAATGGATAATTTCCCTTCTTTGTCTTACTTCCCTTTCCGATTCAGAGTAAGATTGTTTATGTGTTTAAAAGGCTTTCTCTTGACCTTACTGCCTTTTTCTCCCCCATTTCTCAGAGGTTTTTGTAATTTAAGGAGAGGCCTCTGTCTTCCTATCCTCGCCCTTTACTGACTTCCCCGTCCCTTTCCTGGCTTGAACCCTCTACCCACTGCCACCGGCTTCTCCCATTCAGTCCCCTCTGCGTCTCTGCAACATGCTGTGTCACTGACAGCATATTCCTGGAAGTACCAGAATCCTCAGGGATGTTTTACCTTCCTGGCTTCTTCTTCTGCATTGCCCTTGTTGATATCTCTGCTTTGTGATGGCGAGGACAGCACGCTGGTTCCCTGGACCCTGCTTTCTCTGAACATCTCGGTGGCTTGCGTACTCCTTTACCTTTAGCTGTCTTCACTATATGGCTGATTCCCAAATTCACATAAATTGCTCTGACTCCTCATTCCTACATAACTTTTTTTAGTTACAGAAACAGGGTCTGTTGGAGCACAGTGGTGTGGTCATAGCTCACTGTATCCTCAAACTCCTGGCCTGAAGCAGTCCTCCTGCCTCAGCCTCTCAGTAGCTGGGACGACAGGCATGTGCCACCACGCCTAGACAATTGTTTGTTTTTAAATTATTTTATAGATATGAGGTCTTACTTCATTGCCCAGGCTAGTTTTAAACTCCTGGCCTCAAGCAATCCTCCCACACCAGCCTTCTCCAATGCTGGGATTATAGGCCCACTATGCCCTGGCGTCCTACATCACTCTTAAATACAGGATGCCTCAACTTAAATCCCTCTGTCATTTTAAACATTTAAAATTTCTAATGTTGGTATTAACATTCTAGGTTCACATCATTGTCATTAGTGTAGTTCTGAAACTTCATCATAGTGACCCTGATAGCTAAGGAGATCAGCTTGCTGTGAGCTGTTTTCCTTGTCTGTAATGCCTCTTCCTTTATTCTCTCCAACTCTTTTGTCTTTGTAAGATCTAGTTTGGAAATCTGCATTTCACAGAAATTCCGAGTGTGCCTTCCTAGCCTGTGGACCCAGCCGCCCTCATTTCTGTATTTATCTGGCACTCCTCTGTGTCCTTCTCTTGTGTTGTTGAATAAGTCATTTTTATGATAAAGGTCTTATCTCGCAGATAGCCCGTAATCTTATTTCTCTTTGTTTTCCCAGTACCTGGTGTCTATTCGGCACTTAATGTTTGCTACAGATGTTGGCAGAGCCTTTTCATGTCTCTGTGCCATTTCTAACAGTTTTTCTTATCACCAAGCACTTTTCTGGGGTCCATAAATGACCTGGACAGTGTTTGGACTGAGCCAAATAACAGATTTTTTATACCCTGATTGTATTTTGCTTTGCACTATTTAAGATACGTTATAAAAGGCGTGGAATGATTATGGAAAGGTAGCTTTTCTCCATCCGTGGAATGTCATCTGAAAACTTGGAATGAAAGAGTTGTGAGAAGAGCAAGTAGGATTTTATGAAAACACACACAGAGTTTTGCACTGGAAAGTTCAAGACAGGGTAGGGGCGGGAGGAAAGGAAGAGAGGAGAAGAGAGAATACGAATGAATGAGAATAAATGTGGAAGTATATACCCACCAGACCCACACCACCTGGTGGAAGAAAACTTGTACTTTTCTTCCATGAAATCTTGAGATTTTTTTTCCAAAGGGATATTTTGCTGAGTTATCAGTATAAGTTTTGGGCCAAAGTAGATGGGCAGAGGACTTGATTGTTGATGTACTGATGAATATTGCTGTTATTATTCCTGATTCCCTGTTAACCATTGCAGAATTATTTAGTATTCTCAAAATTAAGGTTATGTTTCTTTGAATGCAGACCTAATATGTTAATAAGCTCACACCTTGGTAAATAAAGTAGGGGTGACATAAAACCAGCCAGGCAGAAAGATAGTTGCATAGAAGTAGTGATATGTCATACAGACGAGAATTCATGTTAGGAGCACCCTCGACTACTTTTATGATGAGTTGTCTTTATAATAAACTCCTCAGAAATGTAGTAATGGGACAGATGTACTGAATAAAGTAGCTCCTGTTCATATATGATGTCTTTTAAAATTATGGTATGAGAAATTAATCTCTGTGTGTATTAAAAATCTACACTAGGAGTTTTGTATGATTCCAGACTCAAATAAGGGGAACAAAAGCCTCAGCTCACTAATGTGTTTTATTTCACTTTTCTTTTTCTATAGGGAATTTGAAGTACTGCCTTGTGATTCTTAATCAGCCCCTGGACAAGTATTTTCGTCATCTTTGGAACAAAGGTAATCTTAATTAGCGTTTACATTTCTTTGCTTCTTACTTTATTTAAGTACCCTGGGACCTGACTGAAACACAAAAAGGTGGAATTCATAATAAGGCAATTCTCTTGATCAATTAGAAGAGTTCATTGCTGTTTCTCTGTTAACCTATGTTTTAAATTTTAAAATATTAAGGGAGCACAAATGTTTTAGGTATATATATATTTTTTGTTTGTTTTAGGTATATATTGATGGCCACAATCCTGACCCTTCCCCCTACCTAAAGCCAGGATATTCTGCTCTGTGAACCACTCTGTGAATATTAATCTTGAATACTCAACAAGTATTTGTTCAAGTGTAAATATTTTTGGCTCCAGAGATAGCAAAAAAGCATCTGCATGCCTCATTTGTTATAGCATCCAATAATAAGATGCCTTCAGGGAGATCAGATTTGCAAACTAAAAAAGAAGACATGTTGCTAGTATGTTAGAATCTCTTGGGGTGCTAAAAATATACTTAAAAAAGGAAAATGTCACAAAATTAACATTTTGGGGGAAGCATTGTGTAAGAAACAGGCTTTATTAACTATTTATTTGTATTATTTCTTTTATAGGACTAACTCTAGGCTAGAAAATAATATTAAATATCATTTGCTGTTTTGAACTTGTACTCTTCTTCCATGAAATCTTGAGATTTTTTTTTCCAAGGGATATTTTGCTGAGTTATTGATGTAAGTGTTAGGCTAAAGTAGATGAACAGAGGACTTGATTCTTGATATATTTGTGTGTGTGTGTGTGTGTGTGTGTGTGTGTATATATAGATAGATAGATAGATAGATAGATAGATAGATAGATAGATAGACAGACAGATAGATATAGATGTAGATATATATTTCTGTTGTTATTCCTGATTCCCTGTTAACCACTGTAGAATTCTTTAGTATTCTCAACATTAAGGTTATGTTTTGTAGAATGCAGACCTAATATGTTAATAAGCTCACGTCTGTAGACAGAAGAATTTTCCTTGTCCTATATCATTACGGTGCAAACTCCTTGCGTTCTAACTATAGCCAGCTTTAAGTTATCCAATTTAAAATTTCACATTATATTATCCTCAAAGTTTGAAAATTATTTAACCATTAAATTCTTTCACTAGCACTTACTAGTAATTGGATAGTTAATACATACAGTCATAGGTCTTTTGTGTCGTAGTATCTGTAGTGCCTTGTGCAGTGTCCAGCACATAATTTAATATGGTTTTTATTCTTCTAAGTACTAAATAAACTGATTAGGCACATACTTTTTATTGGAATTTGCTGTATCAGGTTTTATATTCTTTGGAGAATGTTTTTTATTGCAGACATTACAGAGACAAAAATACCATTGATAAGAATTATTAGAAACCTTGAATATTCAAAGCTACATACTAAGCGGTCTCTTATATTTTGGCCAATTAAGAGTCCTATTTTGTATGTAGTAGGAAATGATGTAGATTTTTGAGCTGTCTGAAATTCCTCATTAGTTTTTCTGCAGTGAATTAGGTATTTTAAAAATTTTTATTTTCATTAAGACTTTTTTTTAGAGACAGGTCTCACTCTGTTGTCCAGGCCAGAGTACATAGCGCATCCACAGGTCATAGCTCTCTATGACCTTGGACAGCTGGCCTCAAGCAGTCCTTCCGCCCCAGCCTTCCAAGGTGCTGGGATTGTAAGCATGAGCCATCACACTCAGTTTGAATTATATTTGAATAAAGTCTCATACCTCACTTATACCATTTGATCATTTGATTTGCATAACATGATCAATCTGCACATAGAGGTCAATCGGTGCATGGAGGTCAGTCTGTACGTGGAGGTCAGGCTGTACGTGGAGGTCAGGCTGTACGTGGAGGTCAGGCTGTACGTGGAGGTCAGGCTGTACGTGGAGGTCAGGCTGTACAGGCAGCAACTAAATGTGTCTGTATGTCAGGTACATGGAAATGCCTAATTAATTCTCATTTCCAAAATTACTTTTTTTAGGTGATTAAAATGTTAAGTTCTTTGAAATATACTTCTAGGATAATTCCTGGCTTTCTAGAGCCTTTCACTATTCTTATGAAGCCTTTAACAATTCTTAAGAAGTAGGTGTATATACTAAAGACCAGGGCTTGTGATTATCCTAAGAGAAGCTTTTATGTTTCTAGTGGCCTCTTTTGTGTTACTTTTCTTCCAACTAAGGGCAAAGAAGTAGGGAAGGTTTGCATTTGAGATGTTGGTTTTAACATAGCAGGAGAGGCTTAGAAGAGTAGAGGGCAGTGATGAGAGTCGGGGAGAGAAGAAGGTTTTGTGGCGTGGGGTATTATGTGGCGTGGGGTATTAGCAAGTGAGAAATCTCAAGTCTGCAGTTTGTCACCTTTCAGCTCAGATGCCCAATGTTTTCTTTAACTTCTTTTCTATAATTGAAGATTTGTAAGGAGTGGACGTCAAGGAGTCGAGCTTGGACTGTCAAAAGGGATGAAAGCTCAGCTTCATAATGCAGAGAAATTCCAAGGGTGTTGCATAGCACATAAGACTCTTGCATAAAACAGACAATTTCACTTGATGCTGAGGATTTCTGTTAAGTAGCTAATTTCCTAAGATTCATTTCCAGGAGAAGACTAAATCGAAGGTTTTTCTTTTTGTTGTTTGTTAGTTTTAGTTTCTTTCTGCAATGTTTAGGTGGCATAACTTTTAAAATTTTAAGTGCCCAAGGAAAGGGGTTCAAGGGAGATTAAATTATTTGAGTATATTTTCACTTTTATCACCCATGAAATGTTTATGATTTTCATGGTTATGGTCTTGGAATACATAAATGTTCCAGCATTTTGTAGATTTGTTTTGTTAATAAAATAAGTACTTGGATAAGTTAGTAGTGTTGAGGCCATGGGGTTTCCCTTGGCTTTGTGAAGTTTCACTGAAAAATTAACTTGCAAAAAGGAAGTCTAATTGGGAGAAAAGGTATACAAATTGATTTAATGTATGTACAGGTGCCTTCAGAATGAAGATCCAACCCGCCACTGGGGTCCAGAAACTTACCTTGAGGTTACAGAAAGAATGGGGGCTTGGTTTCTGGGAAAACAGGTTATGGGATGGGAGATAAGAGGAATTCTACTGAGGGGAAGGAAGTGAATAGTAGGGAAAATTTGAAGGTCTTGAAGACCATACAACGTCTGGGGCAAAGTCTGTTGGGCCTGCAGCACAGACAATGGCTTGTGATGAATGTCTGTCCAAGTTTGTTGATAAATATTAATCTTCTTTCCTGTGAGAAGAGTTCAGATAATGAAAACTCAGGCAAGAGGCTAGAAATAATTCTTTTCTTCTTTGGTATGTTCTGGACTTCAGGAATTTCAGGGAACAACTTTATCCAGTGCTTTGGGAGAGATGGTGGGGGTGTATATTGGACCCCAACCTGGGACAGTGTTCAGCAAGGGAGATGGCACGGGGGCAATGACCAAACCTAGACTAAACCTAGTGCATAAAACCAGAAGCCTGTAAGGGCATACACTGTTTCACGTGCCTGGTGGCATCATGAGAACAGTGCAGCACCTGTCCTGTTTCCTGGAGTCTTTTTATTAGGTACGTAACAGAGCATATGTTTAAGGATACACTAATCAGCAGTCAAGGTTAAGAATGAGAGAGGGGAGATTACAGTCCTCAGGAACACTGGGTAAAGAGTAATCAGGGACGTAGGGTAATGGAACATCTGAAGTGGCCAGATGATGGTGCAACCAGAAGAGAGACGGGGGAGAGCAAGTCTCATCTCCTCAGACAAACATCTCTGCTTCTCTAGCCTAAGCTACTAGGTGATGGTCCAGCTGCCTGCACTACACTGAAGTCAGGTAGACATTCCCCTGAATGGGCATCTTGCTCTGAGTTGGAAGGTCTGTGAGGAATTCAGCCTGTCCACCTCCCACAGGAGAGGAGGAGGTCAGAGGGTCCCTGAGGCTTCCACGTGTTAAAATGCTGCATTTGTGGGTATTGGTGTCTGAGCCCCAGCAGTAGGTAGATAGAAAGATGGATAGATGGAAATATAGTTAGCAGTTAACTTTCCTGTAGTTATCAGGGGTTATCAATGTTTTGAACATTTATTAACCTGGTTTTTATTTATTTATTTATTTATTTTTGAGTCAAACTCATTTCAGTAAGTATCTTTCTCAATCTGAAATATGTGAATATGTGATAAGTGAAAAAAATGTGTTAGAAGGACTTTGCTTATTTCTTGTAAGATTATCCTCAGTTGGGATTATAAAGCTCTGAGCTACATAAAATTAAAAAATGAAAAACAAATAGACCTAACAGTTATATATTTACTGGAAATAGAGTTATATTTTATGCCTGTATATCAGATGTTTAGTTCAGCTTCTTAAATCCGGTTCTCATTGTTAGCTCGAGTTCACAGCTTTTCCCTGCCTTTTCCACATGATCCACAGAACAATGGTGACCCTGATAATGAGATTATAGGTAGATGATCAGATTCAGCCAGGTGCTTACCTACAGTGTGAGAAATTTTTTCCGCTGATAAGTAATTATTTTCTTTAACTTGTCTTCTTCCCCCCTCTTCCCCTCGGTTCTCTGGCAACTGTCCTTATGATCACCCAGGGTATATGTAGCATACCCTGGTTTATTTCGAATGAAAATGAAGTCATAAAGTATTTGACAATCAAGTGAGTTTTACTGATTAAATGGAGCCTCAGGTAGCATTCATGAATTGAAATATAAGCAGAATGTTTGTTTTTATAACACCACTGTATTCCCTTCTGTTCCATGTGCTATCATCTGATATTTGTTAAGGCCCTTCATTCTCAGGCATTGGACTAGTTGCTGTAATACCCTTGCAGGCTGTTGATTATGGCTGTCTGACAGTCAGAGGTTCACACAGGTGTGGCCAGCTCCTGATGAAGGCACGCCAGAAGCTCTGTCCAGGCCACAGTCCTAGGAATGAATTTGCTGTGTCTGTGTTTCTTAAGAGCAGATATTGTTGTAATAGTTGGTTAATTGACTCTACTTTATTCATGTCCGTATGCTTTTCCTTTTTGCTTTAAAACAAGAACACCTTACCTAAATAAAGGAGTTTTTAATAGTCTAACTAGAGTTGCTCCACTAATTATTCTAATCTTGTGCTAGTGATTAGTATTGCCATTAAATTTAAATTTTAAATGAAGTAGAAATCTGCTATAAAGCACCTTGCTTTAATAGTTTGGTTGTACGAAACCCTTTCTTTCATAAATTATGCTCCCTAGGACTCAGTGTAAGCTCAGCATCTTTTCCCCTGATCATTTGAAGTTAAACTCAACCAACATTAGCAAACTTTATACAGCATGAGGTTTTTTTTCTTTCCTTTTTCATTCCTATTTCCCTATTCAGTGGGACATACCTCACTTCTGGTATCCAAGATGTTTATTCTCCTTGAAATGGAGAAATCAGATACTTGCCATTTTTAAGTGTACATTAGTTGAATTGGTTTTTGTACTTTAATATATTTGCTATCAATCACTATCTTATATCTTAATCCTTATTTATATGAATTTGTCTTCTTAGAAGAATTTTAGGGAAAATTCTTTTAGCGAAATTTTTTTTTTTTGATAATTACCTTGAAATTTCAAAGTCACTTTAGGGTGATTCCTTAATTACTTAATCCCTTGGACCTTTTTTCTTTTAAATATTATGTTTCCAGTATAGTTTTTTTTTTGTTTTTTTTTTTTTTTCCCCAGGCCTCTTCTCCACTGCTGCCCTTTCCTATGTATTTAATATTTAATTCAATAAAAGTGCCATTTATTTTATTTTTCTGCATGAAATAGGCTTTTATTTATTTGTATTGTAGACTTCCACTCATCTGGTAAGGTCCAACTCAAATGCTCCTCTTGTGAAGCCTTCCTGAGCTTCCCCAGGTAGAGACAGATTTTCTCAAATGTCACCTCTTCTCTCCTTGAGGAGGAACTTCAGGAGAATGGATACAAAGCTTGTTTTCAAAGTCAGAAAATGCTTAGTTGTTGGTGTTTTCTTCTTATTTCATATAAGACTAGCCAAAAAACTACTGTAGGTCATCCTGACAGTTGCTGAAGGTCAGTGTCCAGCTCTGATGCACTCGGGTCCTGGAAAGCCTTTTGTGCTGACGCGAACCAGGTGGCAGGTGACACAGGCTTGCTTGCCTTCTCCTGCATGTGCTTTTTCTCCTTGATCCCCCCGGATTCCTCCTTGATCCTCAGTGTAGGTTGAGTCTCTTTTCTACCTCTGCTAAACTTAAGCTCTGCTGCTCACTTTTTCTCTGCTCTATGACTTCCTGAAGCTTCTTTGATATTTTCTGGTACAACCAATCAGAAGTGGTATTTTTGTTAAGCTTTCCTGTTTTCCTTAATAGCTCATGTGCTAAAATATATTTTGCCTCGATTAGTTTTATGCCTTTGACTATTGAGATGCCAACAAATGTGTCATTTGAATATGTCTCTTTCGTTCATTAAAGTATGATGGCAGGGTACATGTTTTATTTATAGAAAGATACAGAATTATGCAAGTAAGGGTACCCTTGTCACCTGGCATTATTGTCTGAAGAGATTAGTCATGTATTAGGTCTTTTCTATGAAATAAAAAGTTCCTTTACGAGAACTGTAGATTCACCTTTTTTGTGAACATAAATTCTTTAGTTTTTCCTTAGGTTTCCATGTTTAATCATAGAATGATGTGCATTATAAAAAGTTAAAACATCATGGTTTATAATAAAAAGTCAGCCTCCACTATTTGTAATTCCCTTCATTATCTATGTTTTAGGCGTCTGTTTTTTCTTTTTAACCATTTCCTGTGAATGATTTGTATACATAATTTTTACTTGTTCTGGTAATAGATGAAATGTTAATACTGAACAGGAACATGCCCCCAAATGGTGACGGCCAGGCCGTGAAACTCGCTGTGCTTCATGGCAGTTAGTGTGACATTTCACCTGCCTGTTTCAACTCATTCCTTTTGCCACTTTGTCTGTGTCCAGCTGGCAGCCCAGTTTCTAATGTAACCAGAAAATGGCTTCCGAGTTTATAGGGCTACTCACGTTTATGTTTCTTTTTAAGCATTCAACATTTCATATATATTCTTCACTTGCTCCATGTTTGATTTATTTGCACACATATGTGCATTCACACGCAAGCATACTCTTTTTATCTTTAGCCTGGTATGAAGCCTCCGTGGAGTGAACCTGGTGTGTGGAATAATTTAAGGAGTTTAAGCACATTATTGAAAGTTGTCCCTGCTAGGGAGACAAAGCAATATTCTTTGTGGTACTTTGAAATTTCTTTCCTTAGTGAAAGAAATTAAAATTAAACAAACAAACAAACAAAAAAGCAATGAATTTCATCTCCATACTCATCTGATATAGACTGCTACAGAAAGCTAGGAAACATAAGTAGAACTTCCAAATAAATCATTGAGTCAGTTATCTAAAGGTGATTCAACATTTTTTATTCTCTTCTTACCTTTTTTTTTTTTTTTTTTGGAGAGAGAGCCTCAAGCTGTCCCCCTGAGTAGAGTACCATGGCATCACAGCTCACAGCAACCTCCAACTCCTGGGCTCAAGTGATTCTCCTGCCTCCACCTCCCAAGTAGCTGGGACTACAGGCACCCGCCACAATGCCCGGCTATTTTGTGGTTGCAGCCGTCATTGTTGTTTGGCGGGCAGGGCTGGATTCAAACCTGCCACCTCAGGTGTATGTGGCTGGCACCTTCACCGCTTGAGCCATAGGCGCTGAGCCTCTTCTTACTGTTCTTTAGATGGTGTGGTGGTGTGCTCTCTGTCAAAATGTTTTGGTCTTAAATGGCCTTTTCTAAAACACAGATTTTTTTTTTTTTAACAACTCTTTCCTTTCCCCCAAATTTATTTGTTAGGAAGAAGAGAAGGTGAGTTTTCTCCATTTCAGGTGTAACGTACAGTTTTTCAGTTAGTGTGAGGAACTTTAGAAAGTGCAGACTTTGTGGAAGCCGTCAGGGGAGTGTGGTGGAATTCACCTTCATCCTCGTTGACATTGTGCAGTGTATAGGAATATATGGAGACATACGGTTTTGCCCTGACCCTCTTTGAAACTGTGTATCATGCTGTGTGTCCCATAAATATTAGTGTCTTTATGTATATTTAAATTATTACCCCACATTGATTAATGTCCCTTCCCTTATAATAAGTTCTAAGATTCAGTCCATCTAAAAGTTTATTTTTAAGATCATGCCATTTGAATATAGATGAATTAAAGACCATTTCCACTGGTTAATATTTGAGTATAATGATAGATTAAAAAATAACTTGTACTAGTTTTGTGGTGCTAGTTCTCTGGGGAAGCTGAGCCTTTCTGAGTGTTTATTATAGGTTTGCAGTAATAGCTGCTTCGGTGTCTTTGGAAAGAAGTCTTTACTGGAAAGCAGAACAGACAGTGAGAGAGTGTAACATGTTCTTTACCATTTCCCTGGGAGACAGACATTTGAGGGAAAGTCTGTCTATGTTTAGAGTTTGCAGGTGATATTTGGAACAGACTGAATGGGTGATATGGGGAAACCTTAGGGTGAAACATTTAGCTAGTAGGAAAGGACCTGTAGAGGAAACATTCTATTTTTGAACTTATTGAACAGAACTGAACAGTGTGAACTCTTTGGTTTATCCCAAAGGTCAGAAACCTTTGGCTGCATTAATTTAGCTATGAAAATCAAATAAGGCTGCATTCAGGAAACTTCAAATGGATGTACTTCAAAACACATGAAGGTATAAAAATGTGTAAATTTATAAAAATGTAACTACTATGTACTTAATAATTTCAAACAGAGAAAACTATTTGTTAATTTTAAAGTTAAATAAATTTTTGTTGGAAAACACTTAAATGTTTGGTTACATCATGGGGGTCCCCAGTGTCCACTGATGCTTGAGAATGGATATTAGTCATTTGTGGCTTTAACCACATCTTGATTTGGATTAGGTAGGAGAATATAAATTAATAGCAATAAAGGGTTGAAAACCAAGAAAGCGCTTTTCAGGGCATGTTGCAGAGGGTATGGCTATTCTACTGCATTTTTCCATGTTTTAGTTTGATCTTTATTAGCATTAAATAATGACTTTAAAAATGTTACTAAGAGCTCCATAAATTTCATCTACAATTTCTAGATATCTTGGTGATATCAACTAGGTGAGGCCAAAATGCTGATTTGACCAGTGAGCTTTCATTGTATTCTCTAATGAATTATAGGTCTGTATCAGCTGTGTATTTTTCAAATGATTTGCATATATCATCCTGCTCATCACTGACCTTTGCTAATTAGGGAAGATATTCATCCAAAATTTCCTTTTGAAGAAGTGTTTTGAAAAGAAATAGCATTTTTTTCAAAATGCTTGGATTTTTTTTGGTCACCTGTCATACATACACTTAATATTATCTTGCAAAGTTGTTGTGATTTGACATGATATCATACAGAAATGCTGCATTCCTATAGAAATCTTCTTTTAATAATTTATATTGCTGATTCTGTTTTTCATAAAATTTAACTGTTTTTGCAGAGATAAAATTTTGGCTGATACCTGTCCCTGTAGGAACCAACACACCTTAGAATGATAGGGCAAATCCTCACTGAGCACCTCAGTGTTTAACTTTACAATGTTACTAAACTGACAATGGCCTGTTGCATTTGTACCAATATGGTAAACAGTACTTATAACTTGTTGCAAGTACACGTAAAATAGTAATTTCAGCACAGAGATTTTGCTGACACAGATACAATGAAAAGACATGAGAGCATCTGGAACTGTTAATTTTTTTTTTAACCATGCAATAAACCTTTCTTGTTTTTCTGTCCTGGAAAGTGCACCGTTTGTACGTACACTCATTAAATTTACCACATTCAGTTCAACTTCATGATGTTTTATTTGTACGTACACATTAAATTTACCACATTCAGTTCAACTTCATGATGTTTTATCTTAAAGTTGTTGAAGATATCTATTTCCTGTGTTGTGTTCATAAGAGTACCCAAAGCAAGTAACTCTTCTTAGCAAAAATTTCTTCTGTTATGACCCAAATTGTAACAGAGGGAATAACCTGGAATAAAAAGGGGTGGGGGGAATATTTTTTGTTTCTTTAAAACTTCTCTGGGGAACTGATCCCTACATCCCTACCTTAGGATGCCTTGGGATGTGGCTGTAGGGCAGGGGAAGGCCTTATGTTCTCTGTGCTAGAGGGGACGGGTGGCTGAACTGTCTGATGGCCCGGTGGGCAGCAGTCATGGCAGAGATGAGACAATCACAATCATTAACTGCAGTTAAACGAAAATAACCTGGAACTGAGGGTTCTCTCTTTTAAAAGCTCTGTGTTTCTGCTTATGTACAGGAAATTTGGACTTTGAGACAATAGTCCTCTCTTTTTCCACCTTTGCAATAATAAACTTCTCTTTCCTTCTCCTCACTTGTCTTCAATCTTCTGATGCCACTTTTTGGACAAGCCAAGTTTTCAGTAGCAATGAAGGATAACACCTGTGCCCCGTCGGGACCATCAGTTGATTGATCCAAAGGGATTGAATAATATACATATTTTCCTTTTGAGGTCTTGCATGAAATTTTTTTTGTTATGTCGAAGGCTGATTCATGCTGCTGATTAGTTACGGCTCTCCTTGAAAGAGGCAGTTATTTTTTGGGTGGCGCCTGTTGCTCAAAGGAGTAAGGCGCTGACCCCGTATACCAGAGGTGGTGGGTTCAAACCCAGCCCTGCCCCCCACCCCCCAAAAAAGAAAGAGGCAGAGGCAGTTATTTGTACTTTGAAGCATTATCAGCATCTAAGCATCCTATAGAGTCAACCCTGCATTCTTTCACAGTCTCAGCATCACTCAACGGCTTCTCTTTTTTCCTGACTATATAAGTCCCTATATAAGTTACTTCATTGTCTTATTTCCAGGTCTTATTGCTGCTTGAAAGAATTGTCTGTGCTTTTGCTTTTCATCTTTTAATTTCTGCGGTACAGTGTTTCATGCCTCTCTCTCTCTAATTTGAAATATTTGTGGTCCTTAAGAGTGTTATAATGCAGGTGAGCATTGAATTTTTTTTTTTATATTGATACTGCAGTATCACAAAGCAAACAGATCATCTTATCTTTAGCAGAAACAAGATAATATTACAATTCCCAATCCTCGTAAAACAAAACGTTTTCTTCTTTCAGCATTCTCTTAGTTTTCTTTGATATAAAGGGCTGTTAAGCAAAGATAATTAAAAAATATTGTTGAGCTGTGCAGCTGTTCAAAATTCCACTTCAGACAGAAACATAGTGCACTGCTGTCAAAACCTGGTAACAGACTGGTATACTTGACCCCCAAACTCTTGCCAACTGGCCTTTTGTGCCAGGAGCACCAGTCAAGCGGGGGAGTCAGAACTAAATCATGTGAGTAGCAACCATTAATTTAGCTCTAAAGTTCTAATTTTGCTAGTCAATGTGGGAGGATTATTTCTTTGAAACTTGTTTTATGTTTTGATATTTTAAATAAGTTCATTTTAAAAATAAAATATATAAAAGAAGAACAAAAATGTATTAATAAAAATAAAAGGTTTGTTCTCTGTAATTGGATTTAGGTCAAAAGGCCACACTTTAAGACCTATAAGGCCACACATGGCCTCAAGGCTTCAGCATCCCCACCCCTGGTTTATCTAGTGATAGGGTCTCTGTGGAGTGAGATGGTGAAACTTTCAAGCAAGAATTCTTCGGTGTCTAAGTAGTTATCACTAGCGTAGCTTTTAGGGGTTTTCTGTCTTCGTCTGTTTTGTTTTGCCATGAAGGAACGCAGCTGAGTAATTTATGAAGAAAGGCGTTTGCTTGGCCCAGTGTTCTGCAGGCTGTATGAGAAGTGCAGTGCCAGCCTGCGCTTCTGGAGAGGGCCTTAGGCTGCTCTCACTCCTGGTGGAAGGTGAAGGGGAATTGCTGTGTGCAGAGATCACATAGGCAGGGAGGAAACAAGAGAGAGAGGAGGGGAGTGCCAGACTGTTTTAACAACCAGCTCTCTTTTACTCCCCTGCCCTCCCAGGGGAGGGATGCACTTCCACAGATCCAGACAGCTCCTATTAAGTGCCACCTCCAACAAGGGGATGGTGTCATATGTCAGCATGAGGTTTGGGGACACACATCCAAACTACAGCAGCATATGAATAGATAGAATATCAGGTGCATTTTTGTCATTTAAATCCATCCAGGCAAAGACCCAGGAGATCCCTTCAGATGGAGAAGGGTAGGCCTCAGCGTATCTGAGCTTTACTTAGGATGATCCAGGAGGCATCTGTTCTGGTAGTGAGTAGCTTAGTCAGTAGACTTAAGAATTCTGTGATAGTGTAATAGTTGGGCTTATCTCAGTTTTATTAAACTACCAAATTAACACTGCTGTGTCCTTTTCAATGTTTAGCATTTCACAGAACTTATGCTTACAGCACATTTAAGTGAACATTGAACAAAATCTGATGAGCAATTTACATAGTTGGTTCAGGTCCACTGAGCAAAACAGTTATGGATAAGCTATAGTTGCCATAAATAAGGCTGGAAAAAAAGATGTATCCTAGTTGCAAAATATTTAGGGAACTAAAAAAAAAGATTATTTAAATACCGTATATACTCAAGTATAAGCCGAGTTTTTTCGGCACAAAATTTGTGCTGAGTTCGGGTTTTTCGGCACAAATTTTGTGCCAAAAAAACTCAGCTTATACTCGAGTATATATGGTATATAAGACATTTGAATATATTAGTGGCACAGAATAAAATACTTAACTGTTTGATATGAAGTTAGAGACCTGTTCTCATGCCCATCCCTGAGGTGATGACTCATTCCTATCAAAATAGATTTTTAATAATTATATACAAATATTGTGAGATTTTAAGGAGCCCTGTGTTACTTTCTATCCCAGGATTCACTAGATAAGATAGGCTGACTTAATCTTTACATTCAGTACCATATTCCTGTATCACAATTACCATATATACGGTAATCAGATTTCTTTTGTTCTTTTTTTTTTTTTTTTTTAATTGGCTTCACTCGTGTACTTCTTACCTTTTTGTTTTTGGAAACAGAATATCACTTTGTCACCCTGGTGGAGTGCCATGGCATCATCATAGATCATAGCAACCTCAAACTCCTAGGTTCAAGTGATCCTCCTGCCCTGGCCTCCCAAATAGTTCAGACGACAGGCATGTGCCAACCCACCCAGCTAGTTTTTTTCTATTTTTAGTAGAGATGGTGTCTCACTATTGCTCAGGCTGGTCTTGAACTCCTGCACTCAAGCAGTCCATCCACGTTGGTCTCCTAGGGTGCTAGGATTACAGGCACCAGCCATGTGCCTGTAATCATTTTTTTCTTTCTTTTTTTTTTTTTTTTTCTTTATTTTTTATTGTTGGGGATTCATTGAGGGTACAATAAACCAGGTTACACTGATTGCATTTTTTAGGTAAAGTCCCTCTTACAGTCACAGTCAGAATTTATATCTCTCAAATGTGTTGATTAATCTGTTAACTTATTCAGCATTTGCCATTCAACTAATAACTATTATGCACCCACTAAAGGCAATAGTAGTTAGCACATAGAGAGTGCCGACCATGTGCCAAGGCAAGAGCTTTGCATATTTAACTCACCTAATACTTTATCAATCCTGTGAGATAAACAGTATTATTATCCCCACTCTAGAGGTGCATAGACTGGGGCACTGGAAGTTTAAATGACACTTGCGTTCATACTTCTAGCAAATGGAAAAGCTTGGGATGAAAGTCAAGCAGATGATTCAGACAGTGTAAGTATTCATGAAACATGTGCTAGGTCTATGTTTAGTGACTTAACATCTCTGTTAAGGTTCATGTGATGAACAAAACTTAGGATGTAGATAGGAGGTAGGTAACCTTTTTCTGTTAAGGGCCAGCTAGTGGATAAGTTAGACGCTGCAGCACATATGGTCTATGTCACAACCCTTCAACTGCTGTTGTTTCACAATGCAGCCATAGAAAATACAATTTACAGCAGAACCTCTGTAAGTTGACCACCCAAGGAACTGGAACAAACTGGTTAACACATGGAGGTGGCATCATAAGGAACTTCCATTGAGTACATGTGGTGTGCATCCAGTCTATGAAAATTAGGTCAGCATAAGGCAGTGGTCAATGCAGGGAGGTGGTCATCTGTGGAGTTCTGCTGTGTGACAGAATCAGCATGGCTGTGTTCCAAAAACATTCCTTTGCAAAAACCGGCTGAGGGCTGGATTTGGCCCGCCGTCCATGGTTTTCTGATCCGTTTTAGTGCCAGCCTGTGCTTCCTATCTTGGGTTGGATGTCCTTTTGGAAAGTTGTTTCATCTTCAGGGCCTGAAGATCAATAAATTCCTCCATCTGCCTGTGGGTTTCTGATTATCTGCTTCCCAGTTTCTCAAGCTTACTGATTCTGCTCTTTGCTTTTCTTAGTGCATTCAGATGCTTAGTCTGTGCCAATTTTCACAGCATGGTGGTTGCTTTCTGCTTCCGTTCCCAAGTTTTAGTGGTAACATTATCACTTCTCCGTCTTCTATAGCATCTGAATATTCAGCCTGCATGGTCACTGTTTGTTTGTGAAAGACATTTTATTGACTTCAGAAAACAGTGGGAATACCTCTTCTATGATATATTAATTT
Organism: Loris lydekkerianus; assembly: GCA_963574355.1. Lineage (NCBI taxonomy): Eukaryota > Metazoa > Chordata > Mammalia > Primates > Lorisidae > Loris > Loris lydekkerianus. The sequence continues at coordinate 6,709 of CAUYPK010048304.1, read as the reverse complement.
GATAAAATTAGAATTTAGGAAAAACATTTTGAATACTGGAAACAGATCTATAGAACAAAAAATAATGAAATAGATAAAGTGCAAATTTAAATAACTATGGCTATTTTGGGCATCCACCTATTGCACTTTATATAGATGAAAATAATTGGCTTTTCTTTTTTTTTTTTCTTTTTCTTTCTTTCTTTTTTTTTTTGGCAGTTTTTGGCCGGGGCTGGGTTTGAACCTGCTACCTCCGGCATATTGGGCCGGCGCCCTACTCCTTTTGAGCCACAGATGCTGTCCAAGATTGGCTTTTCTTATGAAATATCAATTAGAAAGATACATTGGATTACTCTGGCATCATCATGAAGTTTAGTTTTGGTTCTCTGTAGGTCCTTACACATTAAGGCCAAGCTGGTCCTTTGTGTGACGTGCCTGTTTGTACCCTGGTGGCCGCCCCGGTTCTAGAGTTGTAAAGGAGATTACAGATTTCACTCCTGCAGTCTCAGTGAAACTATCTTTTAGGACTACATATAATCACGCAGGGAAAGGAGCATGTTTCATGTTTAGTACCGGATGGTAGCTTTTAGACAAAGACTTACATGTTTTTATAAAGATGGGATTCTATCATGCTTACTGCTTCTTTATTTTGTTTTTATAGTTTAGTGTTTTTGACACGGGAACAGACATGTAGTCTAATAAAAATATTTAAGATATGTTACTTCTTTAAAATACCTTCACTAGAAAATAGCTTACCTTTTTTCCTCTAGCTGTTGCCATATTAATATAAATATAAATATGAACACTTGAGTTTTGTGAAGTGAATAGACTCACAGGATTTTTCTTGGTGGAAAAAAAATTTACTACACTATCCTAGAATGGCAAAATGTCAGTGAAATCAGCCAAGGTATGCTTGTCAAACCTTATATTTTTTTCAAAAGTTACTTGTCTCTCTCCCCTTCTCCTTTCTTTTTTTTTTGTCTTTTTATATAACTTAGATGGTGAAATGGGGAAAAATATCAGTGGTAGTTGTTATTCCCTCTCCAAGATGATATAGATTGAGTAAAGTAAGAAAGAATTTAGCATTATAAAATATTTTATTTTGAGACTTTTTACCATTAAGTTGGAATTATTCTACCCTTATATAAATGGTCTGTGTGTAAAACACGTTCCAAAGTTATAGTAGAAGGTTATAGAAAATGATAGAATCATCTAGGATATTTTAGGTTTTGAAATTTTGAATCTGCCTCTAAAGAAAAATTGTTCTAGGATTTTACTTTGACCATCTAAAATGCACCTCCCTCCTGTTCTTTGTTTAAAAGCACAGAAATATTTTGATTTATTCAGTAATGTAGTGTAGCTTTGAGAAGTTTTTGGGAGTCCAAAGAGGAGATAATAGAGGACAAACAAGGCAATTTTCCGTTGCCAACTTTTGGTTACATTAAAAAATAGCTGGATGATGCTGTATTTAAAGTATATTTATCATTATCAGCCTGGATCATTTGTTGGACATTTATTGAGTCACTTATAACTAGTTTCAAATCCAAGCCTGTCTTCTTGATTTATGCTTACTTTATTCCCCTTGTGTGTAAGGATGCATTTAGTTGTTGAGGGTCGGGGATCCCAGTTCCCCAACCCTTGTTGACCTAGTTTGGTTTACTCGGTGGAACTGGAAAGCTCAACCAAGGTTCGATGAATAGAAAGTGAACGTGTGTAAAACTGGACAGCAGGGGCAGCGTGAGTAGAAAGCAGAAGTAACTTGGGACAGGTTTTAGTATAACAAAGAGAAATTTTATTTAAGAATGAAGAGAAAGCTTAGAGCAGTTCCACAGTGAGTTGGAAGTGGATCCCTCTCACCAGTGAGAAGGAAGAGAGACCAAGCAGCAAAGGCAGTGCAGATGGACATGTCCTCTTTTCTTCATTTGGAATTTTTTCCTGACTCTTTCATTGGCCTCTCTGCACCTCTGGGCATTATTGTCCTTCTCTGTTGGTCATGGATTACTGTCTTTTTCTATTGGTCATTGATCACCTCAGTTACTCATGTGTACATTCTTTCCCCCTTTTTGATGAGCGTTGCTGATCTAACTGTTGATGTTTCTACAGGCCCTCCCGGCTTCCTTACTCAGCAGGCCAGGCCAGGCCATCCTCCCGTCTCCCTGGAAGCCCCTTTCTCTGCGTCCCTTTTTGTTAGTGATTTCAGTGTTTTCCCTGTGGTTTCAGTTGTTCATGACACTACGGGAATAACAACGGGGATTTCATCTTTGAACTGCTTGGAAATAGGCTGGACTTTTTATCTCAGGGAGAAGGAAAAAAGATAAATATAAATTGAAATTTAGAGACATATAGGTATGGGTTCATCAAAAGCAAAGTTAGGATCTTCAGACATGTAAGTATGCCAACCTAAACAACCATATTTATTTAACCCAATGGCTTTAATTAGTTTCAGTTATCCATATGGCTTATCCAGGTCCATATGCTTAAGTTTTCCAGATTGTCCTTTGTTTTAACTCTGTAAGCAGCTCTTTTAGTTTGTTAAATTTTATTAATTTTAATTACTGTTGAATCAAAAACCTTCACAAGAAAGTATGCATTCAGTCATAGCAATCATTAGATCTGTAGGTACTGTGCTCTACCACTCTTGCTGGCTGAATAAAATACCATTTCTTAATGTTGAAAATGAGATAGGAATGTTTTACAATATTATAGAGAGAATGCTGTTTCTAGCGTTTATGGGAAATTTTTAGGAGAGGCCTCCCTAATAACTTCCATATCATTTGTCCTCTTTTATATCTTGTCTTACAGAACAAAGCAAAAATATTACACATTAATGCCATAGATAAGTTTAAAACTAGTTATTTCCCCCCACCCACATTGATAGCAGAATTGTTTGCATGCTTTAATAACCCCCTCCTATTTTCTTGGAGAGGTAAATTATTGTTATTTTCAAAGTATTAAAAAAAAACTGGTCATATTTTCTTTTTAGTTTTAAAGAAGCAATACTTCTTTGGGGGGGAAACAAATAGGAAGTATATGTAAATCTTTTTTTAAAATAGAAAGCAATCTTTTGATATTTAACAGTATTAAAGTCTCTTGTAGTTTTTTAGTTGGAAACGGTTTTGAGATTCTACTTGTAGAAAATGATTTTTATATCATGTCTGTGACATCTGTTATATTTCCATAAGAATGCAACTATGAACTACTATAGCAGAGTAGAATCCTGAGCTTTTCACAGTAATTGGAGGCATTCTTCCTCTTTCTCATTCATTTAGTTTAAGAAAAATTTGAGGCTGTGGTATGAATCTTTGTACTTTATTCTTTATTAGGCACATCTGGCATTTAAGCTTCTGGCTTTCAGTGGAAGGAAGATTAGGTGATAACAATACTTATATTCCTAGTTATGAGGAGTCTTGTATATCTTAGCAAAGTAGAGATTTTTTTCTACTAACCCTACATTTAGAAGTTATAAATCATAAATGTCAAACTCTCAATTGGTATAAAAAAAACTTGGCAAAGATTCCATCCATTCATTGTCTATACATAGTATTTATTCTATGTCTGCACTAATGAGACTTCCTATTCTATTATTGACCTTGGTTTTTGATGTTTTGCCTTTAAATTGGATTTCATTTACATTTTTTGTGTATTATTGTTTAAGGAACAGTTACTATTTTTTATGAAGATTTTGATATGTGTTAAAAATTTGTATAAGCAAACTAGAAGTGATTATGTATCAACGAGTATTTCTATTTCAGCATATTTTTGATAACAACTTCGTTAGTATTTTGACTTTATTATTTAATGTAAAATTTACTTTACCTTATTGGTGAGGATTTTGTATTCCTTTTGAACAATCTTAGTTTATCATACCATGTTGATGGTTATCGTTCTCCCTTTTTTATTTGAACATCCAACTAATTATAATTTCATCTGTCTTATTTTAAGTTTTAAAACAAAATTAAAAGGTAATTATTAATTACCATACTTGAGTAGTGTCACTTAAATAAATTTAAGGAGTAGTTCAAATAAAAGCCCCAATTTTAAGTGATTAATTAAGCTTCTGTTCTTTCAGTTTAATGAATGATATCTGTATAATTCTATAACTTTTTTGGCTTCACAGCTCACAGTAACCTCCAACTCCTGGACTCAAGCGAGTCTCCTGCCTCCACCTCCCAAGTAGCTGGGATTACAGGCGCTCGCCACAACGCCCGGCTATTTTTTGGTTGCAGCCATCGTTGTTTGGTGGGCCTGGGCTGGATTCGAACTCGCCAACTCAGGTGTAGTGGCTGGTGCTTTAGCTGCTGGAGCCACAAGAACCAAGCCTCTGTAACTTATTTTAAGGCAAACTTTTAGCAAATATGTCAGCAAAATGAGTGAGGAATAATTATAGAGATTAATTACAAGTTATTTACAACTGCGGAATGAAGAAATTATAAAATTGAATTAACTTTTAATTGTATACAAGAATATTTATTATTGAACTTTCTGTCATTGTGCTCTCTTTTTCTGTCTTGAATTATAATTTTTGAAGTGTTTAGAGTTCTAAAGAGCATTTATATTTAGAAAAAAATCCCATATTAGTGGAAATGAATGTGACCCCAGGTTGAGATTTTCCAATAAAGGACATCAGTATTTCCTTAAGATGTTGGAAGAGACTTTGATGTTGTCCTGGAGTTTAGAGTCCCTCCTCACCCCCACTGAGACTTGCTCCATACCTCCTCCATTGCAGTATTTCCCTAAGATGTTGGGAGACACTTGATGTCATCCTGGAGCTTAGAGTCCTTCCTCACCCCTCCACTGAGGTCTTTCTCCATACTCCCTCCATTGTATTTCTTCCTCCCTTTTTCAGTTGTTATACTTTTAAAGCCCTTCTTTTCTGTTTCTATACTCCTGTGTTGTTTTTGTTAACAAAACATCATCCTCCTTTTTGCCTTCTTTTTCCACCTAGTCTCATGGTTGTCTGTGAATTAAATGCTAGATACTAGAGTAGATTAAATAAAGGCGATGAGAAGGAATTGTGGGAATGGGGTTGGGGGCTGACATTGATAAAATCTGCCTTTTGTGTCTCCTGTGAGACTGTGAGACCTGCTGCACCGTATTAGTATCAGATTATTTCCAAGTAGAGTAAGTCTTATTTTTGATGAGGTTTTGCTCACCTGCTTAGAGATGTGAGTGTCCTGATTAAATGTTACTGTGACTAACTACAAACTCTGACGTTCTCAGGAGGTCAAACTTTTACTCTGTAGCAGAGTGCCGATGGAAGGACATGCTTTGTGCCTAGTGGGTTTTGATCCTCCAATAATGATAGATGATCAATGGTGGGAGAAAGAATTCAGGTGAGTCTTGCAAAATGCTTAGAGATTCAGGTTGCTCATTTCTTTTTTCCCTCCATCAAGCTCGATCCATTTCTCTCCTCAACTGAAAGTGAACCCGTCCTAACTGAGGCTGCCAAATATATCCAGCCACATAATAAGAAAAACAGAGATATACATGGCTAAGTACTTTCTGTACAGCCCTCATGTCTATGTCTATAGATTTCTTTCCAATGTGGCTAGTAACTTAAGTTTTCTCAGATGGTCTTCAAATGGCATCTGATTCATGTGTTGCTATATGAGATTAGGTGGTTATTATACCTGATGGATTAATTGGGTGCTGTCACTGCCTTTATTTGACCCTTCCTTTTAGTTTTGATATCATAACAAAAAGTGTGAAGAAAACATTTTTATAGAATAATCTAACCTTTTTTTTGCTGCTTATTTTCGTCTTCTTACAACATTAGTAAACAGGTGCATTTAAAAAAAATTGGTAGTTTTTAATTTCTATAAAGTTTCTTTGATTCTTGCTCATTTTATCTACTACCATTGTTATTTGGGATGATTAAGATTTTTTTTTTTTTTTGCACCTTATTTGATGGTACTTTTAATTTTTAAAGTAGCTACTGGAAAATTTCCTAAAAAGAGAATAAACTAATAGCTGTTGTGTTAACAGTACTGAAGGAAATTAAAGAATTGGAAGAAATAATTTCCCCCATGAGTTTATTTATCTGTGTCTGTGGGTACAGATAACCAATATTATTAAGGAAAAACAAATACTTTTTAACATGCCAAATCAGCAACAATAACAAATGCAAAATTCCCACATCTGGATGGGTTAAGGACTATTTCCAAATTTCAGAAAAAACTGAATTTTTCCTTTTATTTTGTCAAGAAAGTGGGATCTTTCCTCCACAGATTTTATAAGGATAGACCCAAGTATGGTCTTTTGTGATTTTGGAGATAAGCATTACATACTAGCAAATATGGTAAAGATTTAAATTCCATGTGATTTAAACTTATTAGTATAACACAGACCGAGATCATAAACAGGAATCAAGGTTTTAAGTGGACACTTTAATGTTGAAATGAATGCTATGTTTATTTTTCCCTACAGTTTTTGTCTGCTGCCAACTCCTTTTTGCTACCTAGATAAGTTTTAACTTGGTGTCCACTCTTCCCCCCGACCCCATTTGCCCCCCCCAAGTTAACTGCTTTATAATTGTACTTAGAGAATAGAAATACATTATTTTAATTAGATAGTATAGACGTTTTTCTTTTTTTTTTTTTTTTTTTTTTTTGAATTTATTTATTTTTTTATTGTGGAGAAGGTTCAGGGAAAGAAGGCGGGGGAAGAGGTGAGTGACAGGGTCGGGCCAGTGGCATGGTACCACATTGGCTGTATCTAGGTAGAGGCAGTT
>CAUYPK010048301.1:0-14474 GCA_963574355.1 Loris lydekkerianus | reverse complement strand
CTTTTCATTTTGGCACCAAAAATACCTATCAAATGGCTAAGGCTCTCTTTAAAGGCAAAAACCTATTCCAAGCCATAAAACATAACAAGGACTTGTGAGATATGTCAGAGAAACAATCCTTTAAATCACCATCTAGATCCCCCATGTATACAGAGACACGGTAGATATCCAGGTGAAGATTGGCAAATGGATTTCACTCACCTCCCTAAAGTACATGGCATACAATATTTACTAGTATTTGTGGATACCTTTATTCATTGGGTTGAAGCATTCCCTTGTAGAACAGGAAGTGGTGAAGGCTTTAGTACATGAGATTATCCCCAGGTTTGGACTCCCTCAAAGTTTGCAAAGTGATAATGGGCCGGCCTTCAAGGCAACAGTAACACAAGGAATATCTAAAGCTCTGGGCATAAAATATCACCTGCACTGCTCTTTGAGGACCCAATCCTCTGGGAAGGTAGAGAAAATGAATGATAAAATCAAAGGGCAGTTACAAAAGCTAATTCAAGAAACTCATCTCCCTTGGACTAAAATATTTTCCATTGTTCTCCTTAGAATAAGGAATTTACCTCAGAAGCTCAGTTGTAGCCCATTCGAACTATTATATGGAAGACCCTTTTAAACTAATGATTTATTACTAGATCTGGAGACTACAGAATTAGTAAAACATATCACTTCTTTAGCTAAATTTCAACAATTCTTTAAAAACCTCTCAACTACATTCTCACATTCAACACTGAAGGAGCTTTTCTCTCCTGGGGATCTAGTCATGATCAAAACTCTTCCCTCTAATTCATCTTTCCTAAACCTGACTTGGGAAGGTCCCTTTTATGTTATCTTGTCTTCTTCTACAGCTGTTAAAGTTACAGGAGTGGATTCCTGGATACATCATTCACAAGTAAAATCCTGGAACCCTTCACCTTCCACAGAAGCAGACTATGAAGAGAGCCAGCCACAGTCCACCTACCCTTGTGAGCCAAAGGAAGGTTTGAAGTTATTATTTAAAAAACGGCAAGAAAAATGTTAATATAGTTTTCTTTTACCATGACTAACTTTGTGCTTCTAACCTGACACTATCCTACCTTTGCTTTTTACTGGCTATACTAATCAGATTTATATTTTCCAGAAATGTCATCAGGCCGCACACAGTAAAGATGGTTCTGATCCAAAACCTGAACCCCTGTATCGCTCTCTCTCTCTGGAAAAACCCTAACTGCCCCTTCTATCATCACCTGATTCAGCAGGAAGCAGTTAGATCAAGTCTTCACCCTTTTCCCTAACAGCAGTTAGACTTTCCACTTGGAGAGGGAGAATTGATGCAGGACAAGGCAGCACCATGACCTGCTGCCTTAGCCCTGGAGATGTTGATGCTCCTGTGGATGGAGGATCCAGCTTGCTACAAGGGGAGCACCTGCAGGGGAGATGCTGGCGCCTTGCTTTCTCCTCCACGTGCACTTCTGACTGGTGGATTTCCTGTCAGTTTCCAAGGCCTGAGAGTTCATTGGACAGCTGTAACTGACAGGAATCACACCGTAGCAGAACAACCCCCCTGCCAGTATATAAACCCCAAAGCAGAGAGCCCAAAGACAGACCTCCAGGAAGGAGTAGGAAAGCTTGTTCCCCTCCTGGGTTCTCTCTGCCAGGAGGTTTGGTTTTTGTAATTGTTGCGATTTTTGTTTCTGTAAATAAATCCTGACTTACCACTGATCCTGTGGTCTATCAATTTATTCTTCAATTCACTGTGACCAAGAACCTGAAATTCTGGTATCACCAGGGTCCCAAAGGACTAGTATGCAGATATAGGGAAGGATGGTGGAAGGGAAGGTGACTGGAGCTGTGCTCCTTACCATAGCAGATTCCTGAGGCCACTGGGTTTTGAGCCCTGTCTGTCACCCAGGAGTGGTTGGGCCTCTGGACGGGGTAGTGCTGCAGTGACAGAACCACTCCAGCCTCACCTTTCAGGTGAACGGAAGCCTCACCCAGTTCATGTTCTAAGGCGCACAGTTTGGACCTCACTTGTGTCTGTGCTTTTAAGGATGTGCCTACTAGACTTCCAGCCACTTCCCTGTCTGAGCTTTGGTGCTGATGCATGTGAATCTCTCCAGTTACTAAACTGTGGTTCTGCTTTATCACTGTTCTCCTCATTTATTTGAAAACACTACTCACCAATTTCCTGTTCCATGAGTGACTTAGGGACTGGGATTTAAAGATCTGATTCTGTGGGTGGAGTGAGGAATAAAGGTGAATTTTGAGTTGGAGAGAGATGCAGTGGGATCGCTTCAACTCAACAGAAGTAAAAGAAAGACTGTTTTTCTGCAGCAAAATAAATTGACATATGAAAACACAATCTCCTGAGGACCCTAGATGTTCTTAACAAAGGGAGCATTTGCCATTAGTGGACACTGGCAATGTCCACTCTGGAAATATTTGCTGCCCAGTATTTACACTTTTGTACTTTCATGGTTTTCTTTTTTCTTATTCCTTCTATGGTCATATCTGCACGTTAGAAAGGGTGTGATGTCTGTTGTGATGTGTGAAGGCTGCCTGTTGATTGAGGAAACTTTAAACTGAGGTCTTTCTCCTAGGGGTACCTGTGTTTTGATAAGCACAAGGTCTGTAAACCAAAAAGATTAAAGCTTGATAAATGAATTTAAAGTGCTGGCCAGAGAGTCCTGAGTCATTGGAGTCTTAGACACATTTGGTTTTCCTGTAATCTCCTGAATTGTGGGAAATCATCCATCCCACCAGAATGGTTTGTAATGCCATGATCAGAGCCAGGACAAGTCTTGGGGTGAATCTTTCAGGAAATGGCAGCCATAACTCTCCCATCTTCTCTATTATTCTGCAACAGTGGTTAGAACTGAAGCCTGGAGAGGTCTCCAACATCTCAACCTGGTGTTTATGTTTGAATTCAACTTGGCTTTCTGAGAATATGTGCTGGCTCTGGGGAAGAGAGACTGAGTGGCCTTCCTTTGGCTTATACTTGGATCCTCTCGTGTTAGAGATGTTAGGTGGTACAAAGAAGGGAAAGCATGAAGAGTGATGCTTGATGCTGTTAGAAACCCTCTTTGTCCATACGACCCACTCAACATGGAAGATCTGCTCCTTCTTGCTCTGTGGGATGTCTCCAGGATGGCCCAGTGGAACCTGCTACTCCATCTATTTCGTCTGTGTTTACAGACCCTGCCTGAGGGTCCAGTTCTTGCTGTTCATCCCAATTGGTCCCGAAGCTCCTGAGTATGCCTTTATAAATGAACACACCCGTTCCTTATACACCCCAGCCTCAGCCACTAAACCCTCAACCTGGAGAGAAACCTGGATCAACACTGACCCAAAAGAAGAGGTGGGACTAGAAGCAGAAAGCAGAGTAAGGTAGTTGTATTCATTTTTTGTTGCTGCATAACATGCAACTTTAGCAGCTTAAAGCAACAGAAATTTATCATCTCATAGTCTCCATGTATAAGATTCTGAGCAGGATTCCCCTTGATCCTCTGCTCAGGATCTCAGTGGACTTAAATCAAGGTATTTGTGGGGACTGGAAGCTCAGTTTAGGCTCTCATCTTAGGGTCTTCTTCCAGGCTCACTGGTTACTGGAGGAGTTCAATTCCTTGTGGTCTCAAGGCTGCTTGCTTCTTCAAGGCCAGTACGTGAATCTGTCTGACTTAAGAAGAGGTCCAGTCTCTTTCAAAGGGCTCTAGTGATTGAGCTAAGTTCCCTCAAGGTAATCTTCCTTTTGACTGACCGAAAGATTAATTAAATCTGCAAAACTATTTTTATTACAATGTAACACAATCACATCATGATGTTTCTTCATTTTCTTGGGTCCTCCTCATACTCAAGGTAGAGGAATTACAGAAGTACAAATCAGGGAATGATGGCTATCCTGGGGGCTTTCTTAGGATTCTGCCTGCCAAAATACTGAAAGCAGCCTGATCCTGGGAGTCAGATAGTCCTAGGTTCAGCTCCTGCCCTTGGCCTTTCTACCGTCATCTGTCAAATGAGGCTAATAATGCCTACTGTACTATCTTATTAAACAGAGTTGAGGCAGAGTGTGTAAAGATCTGGCACAGTGCCAGCCACAGGGCAGGTCTTTTATAAGCAGTGGGATTACAGTGAGGGAGGAGAGACGGAACTTGGCTGAGGAGGGAGCAGGTGAGGTACATGATGCTACAGTAATGCTGATATGTTATCAGCTTAATTGGTGCTGAAAAACTTCTGAAGGATTTTGAAATATTGAGCAACATCTGCAAGTCCATTTAAAGAGTAGGAATTTGCCAAGTGATAACTGGGTAGTTTCACATTTATTTTTATGTTACTAATTAGTTTAGCCTAAACCACAGAATTCAGACAAAGAAGATGAAAAAATTTGGCCTAGACTGTGCATCTGATTATAGAGGTATGTAGAATGATAGTGATTTTATTATTTTTAAAATAAGTTTAATTTTTCCATTTGTAAAATTAATATATGATAATTATAGGATTTGAGAACCTACATATAAATATAAAGAAGATAAAATCACCATTAACATTTGGTTTGTTTTCCTCCCATCTTTTCTCTTTGTAAAGTTTACATTATATTTTACTGATATCTTTCTATACCTACAATTGCTTATCCTTTTGACTTATCTCAACATTAGATCATAGCCAGATTTCTCCTTTTTTGACAACTTTTAAATTACAACAATCATTTTAAATGGCTCCCCCTTTCAGAGCCTGTAGTTCTACATCATGTTGTGTGATTATTTGATTAATGTCTCTCCTCCCCAGTTAGAATATAAATTACATTAAGGACAAGAGCCAGGTCTCTTTTGCATCATTGTAGTGTCCCCAGCAGCTAATAGTATGTGGCACATGATAGGTAAACAGTAAATATTGGTCAAAAGGCTGAAGGAATAAATAAATAGTTGCATCTTATGGATGTGCTAGAATTTGCTTTGCATTCTATTGTAGTTAAACATTTTTTCCATTATTATAAATAAAGCTGCAGTGAGCATGGCACATAAATCATTTTCTATGTGTAAATTGGTTGCTTTTCTCCACAGTGGGGAGTACAAATCACATGTTCCAGGTTCCATAATGTAATATATGAGTACCCACCCATGAATACTAGCAGGCAGTACAGAAAACTAGTCTATTGTGCAAATTACAGGCTCCTCTTCCTATAGGTATTAAAAAATAGCCAACTCTGTGTAACTTTTTTGATGGGAGGAGTCCAGCCTTATTCGATTATCTTGGTTTGGTGATTATCACAAAGGATATATTGATTGATTAAGCTGATTACTAATTGAATTTTATGTATAAAGGCCCCAAAGGAGTAAACTGCAAAATTGCCACCACTTTCTTTGCTGACCCCCAAGTGCTTGGGTGGTGTTCCTTTTCTTTCTTTCTTTCTTTCTTTCTTTCTTTCTTTCTTTCTTTCTTTCTTTCTTTCTTTCTGGTTTTTTTTTTTTTTTTTTTTTTTGAGACAGAGTTTCACTTTGTTGCCCTGGGTAGAGTGCCCCAGCATCACAGCTCACAGCAACCTTACACTCTTGGGCTTAAGTGATTCCCTTACTTCAGCCTCCCAAGTAGCTGGGACTACAGGCATCTGCCACAATGCTCAGTTATTTTTTGTTGTAGTTGTCATTGTTGTTTGGCAGGCCCGGGCTGGGTTCAAACCTGCCAGCTCCGGTGTATGTGGCTGGTTCCCTAGCAATTGAGCTACAGGTGCCAAGCCTTGGAAGCCATAGCTCATTCTATTCACTGTTCTCGAGGTTAAAATATGGAATCTCGGGGTCCATTTTAAGAATATGCCTACTACAGTCTCATCATAAAGTCAACTCTTTTGTTGGGTGGTGTTTTTGTCCAGCAAAAGAATTGACTTAATTAATGATGAGACTGCTGTAGACAGAATTCTTAAAATGGACCTCGAGATTCCATACTTTAATCTCCAGAACCAGTGAATAGAATGAGCTATAGCTTCCACAATCATGTCAGGTTATGTGGTATCATCGGTTTAGGGTAGAATGATCATCCATGTGGCCTAGATCTAGTCACACCAACTCCTTTAAAGGTGGAAAGTCTTTCTTCAGCTGGTGGCAGACAAAGTCAGATATTTGAAGCACAAGGGGATTTCTAGCTCTGTTGCTGACAGGAAGATGGAGGGACCACATGGGGAGGAAAGCAGGTGGCATTAAGGGGCTGAGAGGGACCTGTGGCTGATAGCCACTAAGGAAATGGTGACCTCAGCCCTACAATTTCAAGTAACTGAATGAGCTTGGAAGCAGTTTCTCTTTAGATCCTCTAGACGAGGGCCTGGCAATTTCTCTTTAGATCCTCTAGAAGAGGGCCTAGCCTGGTAAGCAGCTTGACTTAATAAACCTGGGGTGCCCTGGGCAGAGACCCCAGTCATGCCATGCTGACGTATGACCTGTAGAGCTGTGAGCTAGTTCGTGGATGTTGTTGTAAGCTACTTGGTTTGTGGCAGTTTGTAACCTGGCAATCGAAAACTAATACAAGCTTCCACCCTAACGTTAAACTCAGTGAAGTAGGCTATTAGCTGCATGAACTCTTATAGCAACTAATTCCATGTCAAAAATATCCATAAATCTGGCTCCCAGTTCTTAATTCTAGGAGATTTACAATATAAATTATGATCTTTTAGGGAAAAATCTCTTCTTGAGGTATGTCCAACAACTAAATGGAAATATTTTTAGGTTCTTTGATTGCCTGCAATGGCTGGAGGCACTACATACAAAATCAAAAGAAAGTGTTTGAAACCAGGCTTTGGAATCACTTCTGTTAATAATGAAATACAGACAGTCCCTGGGTTATGAATGAAATCAGTTCTGTGCATTTGTTTTTAAGCTGAATTTATATGTAAGTTGTAACAGGTGCATTTACCTATTACCTGTAATAGCCTCTGTTCATAAGCATGAGTCATAGGTCAGTCAAATGTTTGTAACTTGGGATTGCATGTTGTGGAGTGGCTGTGTAGACCCCTAGCAGGTAACAAGTATAAAAATTGTATGAAATAAGACATGAAATGCTAGAGATGGTCCAAAAGCAGAGGAAACCTGGATGAGAATTTGATCTCATAAATGGAAAACAAGCCAAGAAAGCCATAGCTGGAGAACACAGAGAACAAGCAGGGCTGAGACGCGAGTTTGCAGCTTCCCTGAGGAAGGTGCTGTTTCCCCCTCACAGTGCCATCTGTGGGATGATGGGAGTTTCATTCACCATCTCAACATCTAAAGGAATGATGCTGGAAATGTTAAGGAGAAATCCTGGCAGGGCTGGGATCACAGAAGAATCGAGATCCAAATGTAGAGTTGGAAGTGCCCCCATCTGTGGCTGCCAGCTCACTGAGCGAGCCCTGAGGGAATGTTTTAGGAAGTGGCAGAAAAGCCTACAGAGACCAGAGAGAAACCTGCTCTTGAGAGATGAAGCTATGAGAGCCAGATCTCTCATGTGAGTTTCATGCTTTTCTTAATTTAACACATTTCCCAACTGTGCACAATTTGGGAGACAGAGATGCTAATGGATGGGAGAACAGAGCCCACAGCTAGAAATTAGGGCAATCCTCAGAAGCAAAGAAGCCACAGAGAGGTGAATGCTGTTTCTTCCCAAATCCCTGGATGACTGTACCTACAGGGAAGACCCAGGAGGTCCAGATTAAAAAATCAGCAATGTGAGGACATAAGAAAAGTAAATAGGTATAAGAGCAGTGTACCATGGGGAAGAGAATAATTGCAGTAACATTCTCGGCAGTTTACCTGCCTAATAGTACAGGCAGCTAAGAATTTTCATAGGAATATGGCAGAATCAATAGTTTGTGCAGTGTATTAGCTACAATGTCCAGGTTTCAGCCCACACTACTACATGTATACTCTCTATTATTATGTAAATAATTACCTCAAAATTTAGCAATTTGAACAAAGAACTTGTTTTAGAATGCTCAATTTCAGAGGGTCAGTGTCTGGAAGAGGGTGTGTGGCTTCAAATAAACATCTCACAATGTTGCCATCTGAGTGTTTGAAGAGGCGGTAGTCATCTGAAGGCATGAGTGGGGCTGGAAGCAAAACTTCTAAGCCCAGTCATGTAGTATTGGTGTGCCATCTCCACTTTGATGCAATCACCAGTGGCCTTACCTGGCTGTAGGACCAGCCCTGTACAAAGCGTGCACATTCAATGTGCAAATAAACCCAAGACTTGTAAGTTGTGATTGTCAGTGTGCATGTGTTTACCTCTTATAAAATTTCAAGTTATATATTTTAAAAGAGATTAAATTAATATAATACAGGAATACAATTAAATGACTATACAGTAATATATACAGAATTTATTACTGCAATATAATTACAAAATATAGACAGAATTGTACATATATTTATATGTGTATGCATTGTATACAATGTATATACATATATATGTAAATATATACATGTGAGTGAAACGTTGGTTGGGATTTTTGAATATCATAATATTATGGGTTTTAAGGATTAAAAAAAACTTACATATCACCAACATTTAATTGAGTCATAGACTTTAATTTTCTAATCTAAATTCCAAAAGTTCTGGAAATTAATTTCTCAAGTCTGAGGTTATGATTTCCATACCTATTTTAACAAGAAACCACCGCCAATATATTTTGAAAAGAAGAGGCTTCTGCTGTTTGGTGGGAGACAAGATGGCTGACTGAAGCCAGCTTTTCACAGTGGCTCCTGTCCAGAAGGAGAGTTGAAAAACAGAAATTTAGCAAGTAACCTGGTGGATTAGAGTTGCACCAAAAGAGAAGGTTGAAGAACACACATCAACCCCTCTGAAGTGAGCTGTGACTCCAAGGATACAAACAAAAGGTACAAAATTCATCACCAAGTGGGTGGGAGTCTCCTCCCCCATGAGAATGGCTTGGAGTGCTCCACAAACAAACGAGCAGAGTTCAAAGGTCCTCCCACTACACACCATGGGAGAGACCCTCTAAAAACTGAACCTACCTCCCCTACTAGGGTGCCATGGCATTCTCCTGCCAGGCATAAAACTGTATAAAACTGTATGTATTCTCTACCTGCAACTCTGAGCTCCCAAAACTCCCCTCCACTCTCACTTTGAGGTCTGGAGGCCTGTACCCTAGGAGTCCAGATTCTTGGGTGATTTCTCGAGGGGTGTGGACAGGGCCTAAACTGCAGCTGGTCAGTGCTGACTCTGGGGCATGGAAGAGAGGAGAGGATGGTTGGCCTGAGAGAGGACCACGCCGGAGCGGCAGTGCCCCGAGGTGCAGAGCAGCAACTGTCTTTTGGCAACAATAGGGCTCATTCGTGGATATTCTGAGCCACAACCCCTATTTCTGGGCAACCAGAGGAGGCCAGGCATCTACTCAGGTGGCAACCATCACAGAACAGATCTGGAACAGAAACGCAGGCCCCGTGAGTAAAGGGTTTGCCTGAGGCGGTACCGACCAGGGTGGAGCGCAGGGACTAGAAACACACTCGCACACCCAGGAAGTTCCCAGGGCAGGGCTGACCCAGAGGACTGCTTTACTGAACCTAAGACGCACCTGGCCCTCAGTGGATCGTCAGCCTATAAACAAAGTAAGACAGGATGCTAGAACTGACAGGTAACCAAATACAAACATGCAGAAGTGAAGACAGGGCCTGAGGTGCAGGCTCTGGGAACTCAAAACAGTTTCTGTTCTGCAGGGGAATTTAGCGGGGACAGAAAGAAATTCCTGCAAAGTTGTTCTGTTCTGTTCTGTCAGTAACATCAATCAGGGGTGGGCCTGGAACTGAGTGAACAACCCCAGCCTCCATCAAGTGCCTGAGGTTGTCAGGCCTCACCTCCCCCTGCTAGATAGAGGCAGAGTGCAGTGGCCTGGCTGAGCAGAAATATATTTCCTTGTGATTCAGGCAGGTGCAAACCCCTGGAGTATCTGTTCACTACAGGCAACTGTTTCAGCCAACTGCAGGGTTATCAGTGACTGGGTGTGACAGAGGTGCAAGGTGGGAAAGGAGGCATCAACCTTCCCAGGCTGATCTATTTGCTGGGTGGCTCCTCCCGACCCCACGCAGCACTGGATCAAGGCATATCAGAGTTGTCATGAGACCCCTCTGATCCAATTCCAGAGACCTTTTAAACTCTCCCACCTGAGACAGGTGCTGACTGAGATAATTGATTTGGACCTTTTGAACTGAGCCAATCGCCAAGGACTATTCAGGTGGTGCGTTGAGTGTGTGGTTGTAGAAAGGTTTGATTTTCCTTTCCAAATTGCCTGTGGGGGTGGGGTGACTTAATTGCTGGTATTTCTCCACCTTAGACTTCAACCCAGAGTAACTTTCGCTGAAAACAAGACAGAACCACTTAGCCCCACCACACCAACAGGGCCCAAGTTTCTCAGGCCATAGCACTGTACGGGTCCTCAACAAAGCTCCAGGGGAAAAATCAAAGGGTGTAAAACAATCATGGGGTGAATCAGTGGAAAAACTCTGGTAACATGAATAACCAGAATAGATCAACCTCCCCCCCCCCAAGGAATGATAGGGCAGATGTGAATGAAGATCCCATTCATAAACAGCGGGCCAAGATGTCAGAAATCAAATTCAGAATTTGGATTGCAAACAAGATTAATAAAATGGAGGAAAATTTGAAATTAGATTTTCGAGCAGCAAATCAAAAGTTGAAATTAGAAATTTGAGGAGAAATTAAAAAGCTGTCTCAAGAATTTAACGAATTTAAAGACAAAACCACCAAAGATTTTGATGCACTGAAGCAAGAATTTGCAGCCCTCAAAGATCAGAAAAATACAGTAGAATCCCTCAGCAACAGAGTGGAGCAAGCAGAAGAAAGGAATTCTGACATTGAAGACAAAGCCTTTGAATGCTCCCAAACTCTCAAACAGGAAAAGAAACGGAGATGAAAAATTAATCATTCTCTCAGAGAGCTCTGGGATAATTCTAAGAAGGCTAATATCTGCCTCATTGGAATCCCTGAAACTAATGAACTGGCCTCACCAGGCACAGAGGCTCTTCTCCATGAAATTATGAAAGAGAATTTTCCAGACATGCCAAGGGATTCTGAAATTCAGATAGCAGACAGCTTCAGAACCCCAGCAAGACTCAATCACAATAAGACATCCCCCAGGCATATAATTAACTTCACTAAAGTTAATATGAAGGAGAATAAAAAAGCAAAATAACTTTCAGCCCCGAATCCTGTATTCAGCTAAACTGAGTTTCATTAATGATGGAGAAATTAAATACTTTAATGACATTCATATGTTGAAGAAATTTGCCATAACCAAACCAGCTCTTCAGGACATTCTCAGACCTATCCTCCATAATGACCAGCCCAATCCTCTACCACAAAAGTAAACTAATTCACTCAGAAACTATTGATCAAACTCCAACTTCCACAGTGGCGAAAGGATTAAAAATGTCCACTGGACTTTAGAAAGACTCAATACCCAAAATTTTACCAGACTTATCAATATTCTCCATTAATGTGAATGGCTTAAACTGTCCTCTAAAGAGGCACACGTTAGCTGACTGGATACAAAAACTCAGACCAGATATTTGCTGCATACAAGTCTCACAACTTACCTTAAAAGACAAATATAGACTCAGGGTGAAAGGATGGTCATCCACATTTTAGGCAAATGGCAATCAGGAAAAAGCAGGTGTCGCAATTTTATTTGCAGATACAATAGGTTTTAAACCAGCAAAAGTAAGGAAGGATAAGAATGGTCACTTCATATTTGTTAAGTGTAATACTCAATATGATGAGATTTCAATTATTAATATCTATACACCCAACCAGAAAGCACCTCTATTTATAAGAGAAACTCTAACAGACATGAACAACTTGATTTCCTCTAGCTCCAAAATAGTTGGAGATTTCTGCACTCCTTTGGCAGTGTTGGATCAATCCTCCAATAAGAAGCTGAGCAAAGAAATTTAGATTTAAACATAACCATACAACATTTGGATTTAGCAGACATCTACAGAATATTTAATACCAACAAAACTGAATACACATACTTCTCATCAGCCCACAGAACATACTCCAAAATTGATCACATCCTAGGTCACAAGTCTAACCTCAGTAAATTTAAAGGAATAGAAATTATTTCATACATCTTCTCGGAACACCATGGAATAAAACTTGAGCTCAGTAAGAACAGGAATCTGCATACTCATACAAACACATGAAAGTTAAATAACCTTATGCTGAATGATAGCTGGTTCAGAGATGAGATTAAGAAGAAAATTGCCAAATTTCTGGAATAAAACGACAATGAAGATGTGAATTATCAGAACCTCTGGGATACCGCAAAAGCAGTCCTAAGAGGGAAATTTATAGCACTGCAAGCCTTCCTCAATGGAATGAAAAGAGAGGAAATAACTTAATGGGACATCTCAAACAACTGGAAAAGGAAGAACATTCCAACCCCAAACCCAGTAGAAGAAAAGAAATGACCAAAATCAGAGCAGAATTAAATGAAATTGAGAACAAAATAATTATACAACAGATCAATAAATCAAAAAGTTGGCTTTTTGAAAAGGTCAATAAAATAGATAAACCTTTGGCCAACCTAATGAGGAAAAAAAAAAAAAAACAGTAAAATCTCTAATTTCATCAATCAGAAACGACAAAGATGAAATAAGAACAGACTCCTCAGAAATTCAAAAAATCCTTAATTAATATTACAAGAAAATTTATTCTCAGAAATATGAAAATCTGAAGGAAATTGACCAATACTTGGAAGCACATCACTTTCCAAGACTTAGCCAGAATCAAGTGTAATGTTGAATAGGCCCATATCAAGTTCTGAAATAGCATGAGCCATACAAAATCTCCTTAAAAAGAAAAGCCCGGGACCAGATAATTTCACATCAGAATTCTACCAAACCTTTAAAGAGGAATTGGTACCTATATTACTCAACCTGCTCCAAAGTGTAGAAAAGGAAGGAAGACTACCCAATATGTTCTATGAAGCAAACATCACCCTGACCCCCAAACCAGGACAAGACCCAACAAGAAAAGAAAATTATAGGCCAATATCACTAATGAATATAGATGCAAAAATATTCAACAAGAGCCTAACAAACAGAATCCAGCAACACATCAAACAAATTATACATCATGACCAAGTCGGTTTTATCCCAGGGTCTCAAGGCTGGTTCAATATCTGTAAAGCTATAAGTATAATTCAGCACATAAACAAATTAATAAAACAAAGACCATATGATTCTCTCAATTGATGCAGAAAAAGCTTTTGATAATATTCAGGATCCCTTCATGATCAGAACACTTAAGAAAATTTGTATAGAAGGGACATTTCTTAAACTGATAGAGGCCGTCTAAAGCAAATATACAGCTAATATCGTATTGAATGGAGTTAAATTGAAATCATTTAAATTAAATGATTCATTAAACCAGATCAGGAACCAGACAAGTCTGTTCATTGTCTCCACTGCTCTTTTACATTATACTGGAAGTTTTAACCACTGCAATTAGGGAAGAAATGGAGATCAAGGGTATCCATATAGGGTCAGAAGAGATCAAACTTTCGCTCTTCGCAGATGATTTGATTGTATATCTGGAAAACATGAGGGATTCTACTACAAAATTCGTAGAAGTGATCAAGGAATACAGCAGTGTCTCAGGTTACAAAATCAACACTCATTAATGGGTAGCCTTTATATATATCAACAATGGTCAAGCTGAAAAAACAGTTAAGGACTCTATTCCATTCACAGTAGTGCCAAAATAGATGAAATATTTGAGAGTTTATCTAACAAAGGATGTTAAAGATCTTTATAAAGAGAACTATGAAACTCTAAGAAAAGAAATAGCTGAAAACTTTAATAAATGTAAAAACATACCATGCTCATGGCTGGGAAGAATCAACATTGTTAAAATGTTCATACTATCCAAAGTAATATATAATTTTAGTGCAATCCCTATTAAAGTTCCACTGTCATACTTTAAAGATCTTGAAAAAACAGTACTTCATTTTATATGGAATCAGAAAAAACCTCGAATAGCAAAGGCATTAATAAGAAATAAAAACAAAGCAGGAAGAATCATGCTACCAGACCGCAGACTATACTACAAATTGATAGTGATCAAAACAACATGGTACTGGCACAAAAACAGAGAAGGAGATATATGGAACAGAATAGAGAACCAAGAGATAAATCCAGCTACTTACCATTATTTGATCTTTGACAAGCCAATTAAAAACATTCAGTGGGGAAAAGATTCTCTATTTAACAAATGGTGCTACGTGGACTGCCTGGTGATCTGTAAAAGACTGAAACTGGACCCACACCTTTCACCATGAACTAAGATATCCTTACAGTGTATTAAAGATTTAAAATTAAGAAATGAAAATATAAAAATACTAGAAGAGAGTGGAGGGAAAACCCTTGAAGAAATTGGTCTGGGCGAGTATTTATGAGAAGGACCCCCCCCCCCCCCCGGGCAATTGAAGCAGC
>CAUYPK010048300.1:0-20791 GCA_963574355.1 Loris lydekkerianus | reverse complement strand
ATATTCTTGTAGGAGAAAATCTTGTATGCAAAATAGCAGATTTTGGGTTAGCAAGATTAATTGAAGACAATAAATACAAAGCAAGACAAGGTGCAAAATTTCCAATCAAATGGCAGCTCCTGAGGCTGCCCTGTATGGTCGATTTACAATAAAGTCCGATGTGTGATCATTTGGAATTCTACAAACAGAACTGGTAACAAAGGGCAGAGTGCCATATCCAGGTGAGCTTGCATTTCACTAGCTCTTGGTGGTCCCATTAGTGACTTTATCAGGAGTTTATTAGGAGCAGACTTGTAAGGGGGTAAAAGGTCTTTATTTCTTCTCTTTCCACCTCTCCACCCCCTCTCTTTACTTTAGCATTAGACAGATAGCAGCCAATGAGAGCCACAGTTCTTGGGGGTGAGCATGTGAGGTATGCCCTGTATTCACCTCAGCTTTCTCCCATGGGACATTTTCCTATAGGGTATTTTCTCTGTACTGTTCTCTCAGATAATAAGCATGGCTTGAATATTCCAGTTCATCTCTGCTGCTGCCCCTATCAAAGTAGTCCTGGGTCATCTCTCCTCCTCTGAAAGTAATTTCTAGTGGTGTGACTGGTGTATTTTTCTAAATATATACAGGGTGCCAATAAAGTTCGTGTGTAATTTAAAATAGTGTGCAATTTGCCCTGTTTTACTCAATAGATTATTTTGAGATCTTTTTCTTACTTTATTTATTCTAACAAAGCATATTTACAAATCATTAATGACTTTAAGAATTATATCTGTCATTAATAAAGAGGAAAAATAAAAATGTTTTCTTCATAACAGTGAGAGATTATGTAGCTTCTGGGGGGGAAGGGCATATTTTAGCTCACTTGAAATTCAGCTATAGTTAAATATTCTTTTACTCTGTTACTTCTCAAACTTTTCTACAGAAGTATCGTAATAGTTGAAGAGAATGAAAATTTAAAATCCAATATTCAGGAAAAACTGTTATGCTAATCTTATGGTTTTTCCATATTATTTAGCATGTTCCTCCTCTCTGATGCTATCAGAGTTTATCACTGACTTTTCCTTGTTTTTTACTATTTAAGTTCCTCATAATAAATAATGAGTCACCATTGCCCTCTTTAATAAGATTCTATTCCTGTCTTAATTCATGGTCATCTTAATAGTCATACCCATGATTTTTCCAGCACCCTGGTCTCCTGTCTGCACTCTGCTCCTCTGTGATCTTGTCCTCCGCTCTGCCTTTCCCAGTCTTCCCCTTCATGTTACCGTCACTGCAGGCCTCTCAGAATCTCAGGGTCATGCATCTGTTCCCTGACCACCCCTCCCAACTCCCCAGCTGACTCTCTCTACCCCAACCCTGGCAATTTCTTGGTACTACGAGGATCTTTAATCCATTGATTCTGACACTTTGTCCTGCCTCTTGTCCCCTTTGTGAAACCACTCCATTCCTTAAATTCCATGGTCAAGAAGCATAATCACTCCCTTGTATTTTCATTTGTCCTTTCCCCTTCTCTCATCTCATCACTATTTCTTAGCTGCTCCACACCTGCAACCATGGCTAGAGGGAAGAAAATACAGCCATACTTAGTAATTTCACTTTAAATCCATGGTCATGAGGAACTTTCCCTTTTGGTAGTGATAGAATGGCTAATACCCAGCTTATCATCCCACTACAGACTACCACAAAAGTTAAACAGAATGTGTAAAAGAATTGTTTTGATATTGCACAGCAACCAGTGAAGGCTACAGCCCTTAAAACAATGCAGGCACACGAAGTGAACCTTAAATTTCTATCATCTTTTTTCCTGAAAACATTTTCTAAAGGAGCATAGAGCAAAGAAGCCCACACAGAAAGCATCATTCTTACTGAACAAAAGACACAGAGATCCAAATGCTGATATCTGGAGGGCAGCATCCCAGAAAGGAAGGAACCACAGGGAAAGAACTCTAAAATTCTGCTTAAAAGTTCCTCTCAGAACTCTGGGAGGCTGAGGCGGGAGGATTGCTTGAGGCCTGGAATTGGAGACCAGTCTGAGCAAGAGCAAGACCCCATCTCTATAAACAATAAAAAAATTAGGTGGCACCTGTGGCTCAAAGGAGTAGGGTGCCAGTCCCATATGCTGGAGGTGACAGGTTTAAACCCAGCCCCAGTCAGAAACTGCAAAAAGAAAAATTAGCCAGGTGTGGTGCCATGCATCTATAGTTCCAGCTGTAAGTTCCTGTTTAGGGAACAATTTTCTTCTTGAAAATAGAGGGTATTTCCACTAGATGCCATTTTTGCCACATTTTACTTTTGTAACTTGACATAAAGTAATTTAATAGTTATGATTATCAGAAGATTGTGAAGAATCAAGTTTTGAACGAAAGTTTATTGGCAATTAGAAGTTATTTTTGTAGGTTCAGTCTTATTTCAATTGACCTTAACAGTGAATTAAAATAATAAACATAAAAGAATAAAGGCATAAAGGTGAGGAAACAGTTTTTCAGCTAAAGTAAGCTCTCCTTGAATATTAATTCCCTGTTCCTTTTCTGCTTTTCCCCAACAACTTCTGGTCAGATGTCCATGGCTGGTGAAATATATTGGATTTCACTTAGGAAGGTGATACTGCCTACTGACACGAAAAGCTCAAAGTAATACTCATGCAATTTTCTTTAATTGCAAAAAAATCTATTTTGAGGAATCATTTATTCCTTGGAAATACTGTAACTAAAAGTAAAAATAATTAATCCTATTACATTGACTTAAAGGTATAATAGTCTGTTTAAGAAATCATTGCTGATTGGTCAGTTCAAGATTACAGGAGGTAAAAGGGATGGGCCTGACTTGTAGATAGGTAACGGAGGTGATGTGGGAGATGGGAAGAGTGGTGGGGTTGTCAGCTTGGTGACATGGTGTCAGGAAGAATAATTTAGAAAAAGAGGTTTTTTTGCCAGCGTGTGATAACACAGGGCAGGTTGCTGACAAGGTAGGGTAGGTGGAGGGAAATTACAAAGGACTACAGTAAAAGAATTGTGTGTAATAAATGGAAGAAAGTCTAACTTAACAGGGGTCCTCAAACTTTTTAATCAGGGGGCCAGTTCATTGTCCCTCAGACCATTGGAGGGCCGGACTATAGTTTTAAAACTATGAACAAATTCCTGTGCACACTGCACATACCTTATTTTGAAGTAAAAAAAAATCAAAACGGGAACAAATACAATCACACCACCTTATGTGGTCCGTGGGCCACAGTTTGAGGACCCCTGGAAGTGATATTAGATAAGGAAACTTTCAGAGGAGTGACTCTTGCCTGTCACATAATTAGTATATTTGGCAAAAATAAGACTATAACTTCTTCTTCTGAATTCTTTTTTCTTTTTGACTGAGTCTCTTTATGTCGCCCTCAGTAGAGTGCTATGGCGTCACAGTTCACAGCAACATCCAACTCTTGGGCTTAAGTGATTTTCTTGCCTCAGCCTTCCAGGTAACTAGGACTACAGGTGCCCGCCCCAATGCCCAGCTATTTCTTCTGAATTCTTATTTGAAAGTGTTTTCACATACTACCTTGCCACCATTCCTCATAGCCCAAGTTTGGTCATTGTTAAATGTTAAGATCACAAAGCATCGGTGCCTTAAAGTGGTACCCTAAATTTTCATTAATTTACAGGGTTGGCTTTTGAAGACATTAGTGTTAAAAATAAAATATTAGGGGCTGGGCATGGTGGCTTACACCTATAATCCTAGCAGTCTGGGAGGCCAAGGAGGGTGGATTGTTTGAACTCAGGAGTTCAAGACCAGCCTGAGCAAGAGTGAGACCTTGTCTCTAAATATAGCCAGGGGTTGTAGTGGGCACCTGTAGTCCCAGCTACTTGGGAGGCTAAGACAAGAGGATCACTTGAACACAAGAATTTGAGGTTGTCGTGAGTTGTGATGCCACAGCACTCCACCCAGGGCACAGAGTGAGACTCTGCCTCAAAAAAAAAAAAAAAAAAAAAAGATATTAAGTGGAATGAAAAAATTAGACATGGGTTAGCATTTTCTAAGCTCTTCTTGATAGACTATGATATTTAGAATTTCTTTTGGTGAAAGAATCATTTCACTAAATACAGCTTGAATCAGTTAGTGTAGGGGATGTGTTTTGCTAGCAGTGGTCAGATGGTTGTTTCTAATGTTTGACTCTTGTCTGGGTAGGTATGGTAAACCGTGAAGTGCTGGAGCAGGTGGAGTGAGGATACAGGATGCACTGCCCTCAGGGCTGTCCAGAATCCCTCCATGATTTGATGAATCAGTGTTGGAAGAAGGACCCTGATGAAAGACCAACGTTTGAATATATAAAGTCCTTCTTGGAAGACTACTTCACTGCTACAGAGCCACAGTACTAGCCAGGAGAAAATTTATAATCCAAGTAGCCTATTTTATATGCAGAAATCTGCCAAAATGTAAAGAACTTGTGTAGAGTTTCTCATGTACAGGAATCAAGAGAAGAAAATCTTTTCTTTCCATGTTTTTCATGGTAAACTGGAATTCCAGACATGGTTGCACAAACCAACCTTTTTCCCCACAAGTGTTAAACTCTAAAGTACCAATAAAAAGAAAAATTACATTTCTATCAGCAGTGGGTTTTACTCGTAATTATAACAATTTGGTAAGTGCAGAAATATATATCTGTTGCTTCATTTTCTAGCCCATCTATCTAAAATGTTCTTACCCAACATTGGCATAGATTGGTTTTCTTGAGTGAATAAATTGTTTTATTTCTAAACATTTTTGTTTTTTTCACATTTAGACATGGATATGGTTTACATTTTCAAAATGTTTTCTAGGAATCAATAATGAAAACATCACTTTCTCATTTCACTCTTCTCACCACCTACATCTCCCTTTCAAATCACTTTCAAATCATTTAACTTCTGATATATGCCTCCTTACCACTACCACAATATTAAACGTTTACTTATTGGATCTTTTTTCTTTCTTTAAGTTTTCTATTGACTTCCATTTACATAATATAAAGATTTAAGGCGGCGCCTGTGGCTCAAAGGAGTAGGGCACCTGCCCCATATACCGGAAGTGGTGGGTTCAAATCCAGCCCCAGCAAAAAACTTCGCAAAAAAAAAAAAAAAAAAAAAAGATTTAGCTTCAGGATTCAGCTTTACTTATGCATCTGCACACACACACAAACATACATACTTCTTCTTTTCTCATTATTTCCAATATTAATATGTAATGGTTTTTTAAATAGTCAAGGTTTATACTATGATGACTATGACTCTTATATTTCTTACTTATTATGGTTTCTGTTGGAAATAAAATTATATGATTTCATATGTCACTCAGACTTCAATACACTCCATCTCTGACTTTTGTGACAAAATTGCATTCCTTTTTTTGATACTTGAAAATCCAATAATGTAACTGGTTTTATCTTTTTCATTTGAGTCCTCTCTTTCATATCCTGTTCCAATCTGGGCTGGTTCATTTCTAAACCTCCTGTGAAGTTACCATCCTAACATCTCACGTTAGTAACAAATTAAAATATATTTTTCAACTTTCCTGGCAATCTTTCCCCATCCTGAGTATCACAAATTCTTCTTTTGATTTTTTGAAAAGTTAATTCTCTTGTTCTGTTGAGGCACATTCTGCAGCATTAAAAAAATGCATAAAAGGAAAAGTTCAGGAACTTGCATTTTCTTTCTTTCTTTCTTTCTTTCTTTCTTTCTTCTTTCTTTTTCAGTTTTTGACCAGGGCCTGGTTTGAACCCGCCACCACTGGTATAGCACCCTACTGCTTTGAGCCATAGGCACTGCCCCAAGAACTTGCATTTTTATACATGTGTTTAAACCACTTGCATATATAATGGGAAGTTTGCTAGATATTTCTCAGTTGAGAGTCAATTTCTCCCCAATTTAAAGTCGTATGCCTTGTCTGATAACTTTTGTTGCTGAGATGATGGATAATAGTTTCCATTTAGATGCTTTCATGTGATTATTTATTTCTCCTCCTTTCTCTTCTCTCTCTCCATCCCCTTCTCATTTTCCCTCTGTCCCTCTCTCCTTTTAAAATTTTGTCCTTACTTCCAGGTTAAAAAATTTTATAATAATTCCTCTTAAACTTTTTTGCAACCTATGGTTTGGGGATTGATTTCAAGGTAAAAACTAATTACCAATATATAAAACTGAGATTTAGTTGCCAAAACTGAAGTAAAGTAGATTAATTGTATAAATGACCACATTTTCTTTGCCTATTATCCTCCTTCCCATAATGGGACTATAAAGTCATTCCCATCAAGAGTTTATGTTCCCACCTCTTAGATACATGCCGATCTATAACTTGGTTTGACCAATTGGATGTAGCAGAGATAAGGGTGGGCAGGTTCTGGAAATAAGAGCAGGCTACCCTGTTGGAGGCTAAAGGGGAGATCTGGAGCAGAGAAGAGTTATCCTTTCTCAGGAAAACCCAGACAAGCCAGCCCTGCAGCTGTCTTCACATAGTTCATCCAGAAGAATCAGCTAGATGAAACACGAACTCTTAAGCTAACACGGGGTTATTTACTACACAATATCAAAGTGACACCTATGGAATACAGTAAAATTTGTTTCAAAAACAAGGCCTTAACCCAATAATTCAAATTGAAAAATGAAGCCACAGCTTGACCATAAGCTTGGCTATGAGTCTGATTACTGTG
Source organism: Loris lydekkerianus (assembly GCA_963574355.1). Taxonomy (NCBI): domain Eukaryota; kingdom Metazoa; phylum Chordata; class Mammalia; order Primates; family Lorisidae; genus Loris; species Loris lydekkerianus. Next base: position 14,133 of record CAUYPK010048300.1, on the reverse strand, counting down.
ATGGATTATGGATTTTACAATCACTTTTGCTCTCAGAACTGAGATATAATCTATGGGATAAGAAACTAACTATATGAGTCTCTTCCAGCTATCCCTCTCCGTGAAATTCCATTAGACCTCTTCTGCCCTAAATAAGTAATAGATCTTCCAAACTGCCAGGCAAACTGGGAGTTTTAGGGCACTCTAGCAATTATACCTGAAAAACTCTGCCTCATGCATTTTGTGCATATAACTACAGGGACAAATATTAACCTGAATAATAAGTTTTAAGTAAGTATAGGTATATCTAAGAGTTTTCAGTAATAGTTCCATATCAGAGATAAATATTCCACACCTTACCCAAGAACAATCCAACTGTCCTCTCCAGGCACCCTGAAGTCTTTATTTCAATGGAAATAGTATCTTCTTCCTTCTCTGGGTCCACTGGGGGCTGCTCTAAAATAAAGAAGTTCCTCCCACCTGTTTTTCTGTATAAATACTCCTGAGAATGGCACTTGGAGTAAGGATGCTGGAAGGTGTTTGCCCCTCTACACCATCTTGGGTGTGTTGCCAACATCCACCTGCATTCTAGGCTACAATTGTGTTAGGTAACTATGGAAGGCGAATAAAAGAGAGTCTCCAGTGCCTGACCTGGAGTCTGCTTATCATATATTATGGGTAACAAGTGAACACAAATAGCAGATCAGTTAGGTCAGCTAGTATTTTTAAAATTATGGTTATAATCACCTGCATCATCACAGACAAAGCAAAACATGTATGTGCATTTTTACATTAAAAATGGGTCTCTCATTTTGTCTATGCTTTAAAAGAAAGTGTCCACTCAATAACAATAAATAGCAAAATTCAAGATCCTCACATGAGCGAGCTAACGTTACCTTAGATGATTTCCTTTTTGGAATAGAGGCTTTTCGTTTTTTTCCTGCCAACTGTACTATTATAAAGTACATGTTATGCTTAATTACATTTTCGCAAACATCATGTCTAATATGTGAGCATGCCAAAAATCTATGAGAATATTCCTTCTCTTATTGTCATGCCAAATTCAGTATAAATTAATTTTCTGAAGATCTTGCAAAGATCTCATTGCACATACTTTCTGCCTAAACTTGCCTAATAGAAATATACACAAATGGCCATTCTCCACTGAGAGATTAGCAAAAATGTCATGTTGGAAGGAACTTTTAGTTTTAAGTGATTCCCTCTAAAAATATACTACATATTACCTGCCCTAGTTAGCTCTCAAAAAAACAGCCAGGAATTTCAAATGACTACTTTCCAAAGCAAATTATTTACACCTTTCTACTCATCAGAAAGTCTCAGCTGAACTAATATTTTAAAGACTGTTCCCAATTCACAATTCTTATGGAACAAAATTTAATTTTTTCCCACTCCTCATTTTTGCTGTCACATTTTGGCTTTTACCACACGTCACTGTAATAAGCTACAAAAATAAAGTCCTAAGTTGGTGACATGAGATCAATTCTAGTAGTCATCGCTGTGATTCTGAATTCTTCATCCATTACAAGTCATGGAATGTTAAATAATCAAGCAATTTTTTTTTTTTTTTTTACTTTTTGCCTATCTTATTTTGGCAAGATGTTTTAGTCTTTCAAGAGAAAAAAAAATGAAAGCCATGTGTTTTGAGTGGGTTCCCATTGCTGCATGATTACTGCAATGAAGACATTTTATTGTGTTAATTTTCATTAAATGAAACCTGTTGAAAGCCAGTAATTTTCCAAAACCCATATGATTTATAGCTTGCTAATGTTTGTAGGGAGACACTCTGTTTCAATTATACAAGTAAGTGATGCCTTTCAGAACAACTTAGTAATAATATCACCTACGACAACTTTAATTTTAGACCTATAGCATTGGGTGTGAGACCTGTGAACCTATCAACAAAATTGTCAGCTTCTGCACACATTTAATCTTCATCACCTCTATGCTATGTTTAACATCACATGGTTGTGCTTGCCAGTGACTCCAATAATGTGCTTCCAGAAGGCAGCCACTTCACAAACATCAAACACTAGGTTTGCTATAACTCAAATATATGCTGAGGCTCTGAGAAGAACATGGGTGCACCCAAGGGGAAGGAGCTCGTATTTCATATATTTCCTCCTGCTTTCTCATTTTATTTTTTTCTGTTTGGTTTACTTATCACTCACTTATGACTTTTCTCTCTGAAGACTCTGAATCTAGGTACAAAAATATTAAATGAAAAATAATATTTGTCATTAATTTTATGGGAAAATCGTGTTCATTCCAACCCCCAAATATGCATACATTCATAATAGATCAAAATACATCAATGACCAAATGATAATAAGTTTGTATACATAATAAACATCAATTTAAATGCACAAAATAATGTGTATATAAAATGTAACGAAATAAAGCTTGTTTTACTTGCCAAAGCTTAAAGTCAAGACTTGATTGAGGGCAGTGGGAGTTGAAGGATTAGATTGAGGGAGACACATTTTTGAAAAGTGCATTCTTTCTACACCATTCTTTTTCATTAATATTTTTTTGTAAACTTTACATTTATTTTTTCTCAATTTCTAATTGAAATCATAACTGTATCTATTTATGTGATGACTTGATATACAATGTGGAATGCTTAAAACAAACTGATTAACATAGCCTCACTTACTTATTTTTGTGGTAACACATATAAAATTTACTCTTATTTATCATGAAATATTTGAATCTTTCTAAGCTTCATGGTTCTCTTACATGTAACCCAAAGTGGAAAATAAAATTAAAGTACAGATGAACACCTTCAGTCGGTTTAAATGCTGAACATTAAAGGGCTTGAGACCTTGACACACACAACAGCCTGAAGAGTTGTAGATGTCCCTTTCACAGCCTTCTCTTAGTCTAAGTACGCAAACTCATAGTACTGATCCAAGCATGGAATACAATTCTAATTTATTCCATATGATATTCTTTGACTATTGTGTTAAGGAAGTTAAGTGTGATTTTGCCTGAAATCATATTGTGGAAATACTGTTTGTAAGGAGCTATTATGGTTAAAAGTCATTGCCTGAGTAATCCTTATTGAGGTAAGTCTGTGTTCAGAGAGAACATGTTGTCCTTGGATCTTACAGTTATGTAGTAAAAATGGTTCTTCTGCTTCTCTTTTTTTCTGATTGATATTGTACCCAGATGAGGAATGCTTCAGGAAAACTGATGAGCTGAAACATTTAGTAAACCACATTCTCTATCTGGATGGAAAAGTTGGAAATTCCATTAAACATTTTCAATATTCAGTAAAATTGCTTTGGTCCTAAAACATGCGATTTCCATGAGAGGACTGTTAACTAGAAAAAGTTTGCTAATCAGCATGGATGATGATTTTGGTCATGTCTAAAAAAAGGAAGAAAACGTATTCCAAAAATTGCCTATTTGTAGTAATCAAAGGTCTATAACAAACAATCCTTGTAAATAATGAATTAATTAATGCTAGGAAATAAAATAATTGGAATAATGGCTTCTTTTAAAAATTGGATATTGTTTTGTTTTAACAAAACAACAGGAACTTACCTTGTCACATTGTTATTTTTTAGTGAAGTCTATTGAGAACAAGAAATTGGCATCTGAAATTATAGCTTTATATTTCTAGAACTCCATTTTCTAAAGCAATAGTACAATAGTGTAAAGTATGAGGAAAAAATAACTTATACCACCTTTTGCCATTCAAGTTTTAACCCCCAAATAAAATAGATGAAAATAGACAAGTCTTACATATTTTGAAAAGAAAATAGACATCCTTCCTAGAGAATCAACTTTAAATAATCTTGTAATGGTATCCTGGAGAAAAAGTCCAGAAAATTCCATATGGATTTTTTTTATGTCGACCTTCTGTTTAGAAAAAAAAAACACTCAAAATATTTTTATTTTGTTTTAATTTCTTATTCTTTTAATTGTTCTCTCTGGTTCTATAATGGGATGGTAGTTTTTGTTATTTTTTTAACATACAGTAAATGAAAATAAGAGAATATATTTATTTATTTATTTTATTATTTATTATTATTATTATTGCAGTTTTTGGCCAGGGCCGAGTTTGAATCCACCACCTCTGGTATACGGGGCCATCGCCCTACTCTGTTGAGCCACAGGCACCACCCAGAAGAAACCATATTCAGAAAACATGTACCTGAAATCACTGTTAGAAAATATTTAACTATGCAGAACTATAGAGTATTAATGTCTTAACACAGAAAATAAGTAAGTGAGGTAAAGGTTATGTTAACCAGTTTGAGGTAAATATTCCAAATTGTACATAAATTCAGTACATTGTACCCCATGAATGCATTAATGTACACAGTTATGATTTAATTAAAAATGCTGCGAAAGAAAAGAACTATTGATAGTGTGTTCTCTCTCTCTCTCCACACACTTACACCCTAAAATATGAAAGAACAACAATGAACAGAACTCTCCAAGCCTCAGAATTCTCATCTGTAAGGCCTGTTATTGAAATAAAGCATCAGAATTTCTTAGCCTGGTCTCTGTCATAGAGTTAATAACTAATACATTGCCTGTTTTTCTTATTTTACATGTCACACACTTTTATGTAAGAAAGATTTCACTATAGAGCCTTGCATAAAACCTACTTCTCTGGTAAAATCTTGTCCTGACTTTCTTGTCATTCTACCTAGATCTACACTGTCACATTTAGTAACCAAAGTTAGGTACTACATGTGTTCAATTCCCAACGGTTGCCATTTAGGTGACGATAAATTTTTTATATTTAAAATAATGTTAGATCCACATCTTTTTAATTGTGAATTGAACTGTTATAAACATTCCAGTGCCTATGTCCTTATGAGAAAATGATATTCTTTTTGTCTGGGTTAGAGACCTAGCAATGGGATTGCGGGATCAAATGCAAAGCCTGCTTTCAGCTCTTTGAGGATTCTCTAAGCTTCTTTTCAAAAAGAACGTACTAGTTCACAACCCCACCAAGAGTGTAAGAGTGTTCCCTTCTGACTGAAGGACTCAACAACTCTGTTACCTAAAAAATACAAACAATGTGACCTGATCATACGCATTCTTATATACGTCTGAAATTATTTAAGAAATGGTAGATACAAATTCCACGAATGTATACTTGATTGTGATTGCAAAATGCTCTTCTGATAGTAAATTGTTCCAATGTTGCTGACTAAAGACAGCTAACACTTTTACAGTGTGTGGTATTATCAGCTTGATTCCCAGGAATTACATTGATTTACATTGTAATCAGTGTAAATTAGTGCCCTGAGAGCCAATTTCTACTTATCTTTACCAACACTCATCTTTTCCTTCTCTGTCATCTCCAGTCAATTTTATATGCCAGTGTTGCTTATTATTCATATTTTTTAGTTATCTGTCACATTATCGGTTTATTAACCCTTTTAGTTATATTTTTTGTGGATTCATGTTTTTACCTATTTTTTTCTTGAATGTCCCTATTTTTATTCATGATATATAAAGACTATTTTTGCATGACAAATATTAATTCATTGCTTTGTTGCTACACGAATATCAACTATTACTTCCAATTATCTATCCTTCAACTTGTTTATGATTTATATAGTTGTTTTCCATTATGTGACAGTTTTGAATGCTCAAATTTATCATTATGTTTTATTATGGCTTTTGGTTTAAACATCATTAGAAGGCTATTCCCATCCACAAACTGATAAAAACAGTATTCATTTATGTTACCTCTTATATTTTACTTTCTAAAAACTTAGATGATTGTTTTTTAATTTGTTTTAGTTAATTAATATAGTATCTTCTCTTTTTTTATGTAACTGGCTAGCCACTGTTTTAAATTGCCACAATTATTGGCGATGCCTGTAGCTCAGTGGGTAGGGCGCCAGCCATATACACCAAGTTTGGCAGATTCAAATCTGGCCCAGGACAGCTAAAAACAACAACGACAACTACAGCAGAAAAACAGCCAGGCTTTGTGGCAGGCACCTATAGTCCCAGCTACTTGGGAGGCTGAGGCAAGAGAATCTCTTAAGTTCAAGACTTTGAGGTTGGTGTGAGCTGTAACACCACGGCACTCTATCCAGGGCAACAGCTTGAGACGCTGTCTCAAATAAAATAAAATAAAATGCCACATTTATTAATAATTATTTATAAAATCTGTTTTTCTATATGTGCATCTGGACTCCCTAATTCACTGATTTTCTTTCTGTTATCATAACAGTCCCATACTGGTTAGTTATTATACATCATATTACTTATTAATAACCAGTAGACAATTTTCCTCTCCCATATATTTGAATATAAACTCGCTACCAATTGTTCTACCATCATCAAGTACTTTTGTGGAATACTAAAAATTGAACTGAAGGAACGTTAATTGCTTCTTGCCTATTTAGCTATAGACTAAGGGAAAACATCAATCACTTTCAGGATGACATATAAAGCCAATAACTCTCTATGAACCTTATCTCTTTGGAATTAACTTCGTTAAAAGGCAAAAAGGATGCAGAAACATCATATTTATTCCAAAGCAAGGAAAAGAAAGGGGCTTCAAGACAGGCCTTACAGTGAGGCACTGATACCCACCCAATGACTCTGTGATTAAAAGGATGTGCTTTAACCTACCTCATGTGAGTCCCTGCCCTTCCAGCACCTATATGTAGTGATGATTATCAAATAGGTAACTGTTTATTTTATAAAGAAAGCCCACCTCCACAGACTGGGTTAAGTCTTTTAAATAAACATTCCCTATAAATGCTTAGATGATGTATTTACCATGATTTCTATAAAGAGTTCATTTACATTAATGTGGAAAAAATAAGTAGAACAGAGGCTCATTTAAACCTGGTCTTTGCTCCAGTTCACTTTCTAACTTGAAGCCTCTGATACACCCTTTTAGAGCAGTTACTTTGCGGTTCACAGTATAAATTGAGCTGGGCCTGCTAAGCCTGCAGTCAGGTTAAACTGGATTTCCAGAATGGACTGGGAATCCTTCTGGAGGTGGAACAGCCCCCAAAGTGGAGTCCCTTAGTATTCCCAATGCTCATGCCATGTAGACTCATGCAAAATTCCTGGTGCCACAGAAAGGTAATTGTTTGCAGAAGCAAGTGGTGTAATTTCATCCTGAAGTGCTCTTGAGGTAGAGAGAACGCACAGGTTGTTCCTATCATTTTGAGTGGGCTTCGGTGCTTCACACCAAATTTTCTTTCTATTCAGATCATTTGCTCATTTTTTTAAATTGGATTGTTTGGGTTTTTACTATTGAAGTATTTGGGTTCCTTGTATATTCTGGATATTAATCCCTGATTGACTGAGTAGTTCTCTCATTCTATAAGTTGTCTTTTCTTTGTTGATTGTTTCTTTGGCTGTGAAGAAGTATTTTAGTTTGATATAACCCCACACAATTATTTTTGCTTTGTTTCCTATGCAATTGATGTCTTAGTCACAAACTCTCCCCAGCCCAATGTTTTGAAATATTTCCCCTACACTTTCTTATAATAGAATTATTGTGTCAGGTCCTTCTTCATTGTATGTTATTGTCACCTTTGCCAATAATCAGTTAGCTGCAGACGTGTGGATTAATTTATGGCTTTTCTATTGTGTTCCATTGGTCTATGTGCAAGATTTTAATGCTAGGACCTTGCTGTTTTGGTTATGACAGCTTTGCAATATATTCTGAGATATGGCAGTGTGATACCACTCATATTGTTCTTGTTGCTTAGGCCTATTTTGTCTGTTCAGGGTCTTTCTGTGTTCCATACAAATTTATTTTTTTTCTGTTACTGTAAAGAATGACATTGGTATTTTTAAAGAGATTGAATTGAATCTGTATATTGCTTTGAGTGGTATTGCCAATTTAACAATATTATTGTAATTCTTCTGATCCATGAACATGGGATATCCTTCTATTGTTTTGTATCCTTTTTAATTTCTTTCTTCAGTGTTTTGTAATTTCCCTTGCAGTGCTATTCACTTCTTTGGGTAAGTGTGGTAGCTATTTTAAAAGAGTTTGCTTTTTTTATTTCTACACATGCACAGCAAACAGTTTGCTCATGTATAGAAATGTGAATGATTTTTGCACATCAACTTTGCATCTTGTTATTTTACTAAATTTTTACATAATTTCTAAAAATATTTTTGGTGGAGTCTGCAGGTTTTTCTGAATACAATACATGTCATCTGCACACAGGGACAATTTGATTTCTTTCTTTCCATTCTGTCTGCCTTTTTTTTTCCTTTTCTTTTCTTTTGCCTTATTTCTCTGGCTCACATCAATTTCTCAGTGAATAATATTAATATTGTTAAGAAGTTCATAAAATCAGCCATTTTTAGAACACTGAAATGCTCTCAAGGACAAAATTTCACTGTGTGGAAAACCCCATTTTTTCTCTTAAATTGGAGACCCTTTGACTGGTGTATATAAAGTTAGAAAGAAGTGTGGGTAGATTTCCTTCCTAAACTCTGTTTATACTGATAACAGAGCTTTGATTTTAATTCTTCCAGCATCAAAACACATTCACACATCTTAAATTAATTCTGGGAATTAATATTTCTTCAAAACTACTTTGTTTAACATTTTACCTTGTTAGAAAAGTCATTCTTTCATGATAAACTCAAGGAAACATAATAAATGTAATGAGGAAATATTTTAAAATACCATATATCATCATAATGAATAAGAGTATGTAACAAAGAATGGATTTGGGTGAGAGATGTGTGGGTTCACAAATATTTGGAAATAGAAAGAAGTACCAACATTTTAGAACACACTTTTGGTTTGAATCTAAACAATACAATGAATTGAATTTTAAAAAAAATCAGTTTATGAGTTATTTTTCCTGCACAATATCATATACTTACCTGTGGTTATTTAACTCTGTTGAATACTTTATTCCAGTGATGGGGGGAGAACTGACAAAAAGTTCGATGATGAAGAAAAAGAACAATGATCAATGAACTGTTCAAATCTTTGACTTTGGGGAGAGGGGAACTTTTAATATTGGGATAGTTTATATTTACAGAAAAGTTGTGAAACAGAGCAGAGTTCACATATATGTTGGCTACCACCTTCTCCTATTTTTAACATTTTTGTGTTAACCATGGTACAACTAAGAAATTAAGAACTTAACATTGGTGCAACACTAACAATTAAATAACAGACTTCATTAGCATTTCACTGGTTCTTTCACTGATGTCCTTTTCATGTCCCAGTATCTAATCCAAGAACCCAGGTTATATTTAGTTGTTATGTCTTCTTAGTCTGTTTCATCTGTGTCAATTTCTTAGTGTGGTTTGTTTTGGCTTTTTTTGTCTGTTTATTAATACTTATCTGTTATTTCATAGAATTGCCCTCAATTAGTTTTTGTCTGATGTGTTTTCCACATTAGGTTGAGTCATGTGTGAGGCTCACATGTCTTATTACTGATAATGTTAGCCCAGATTAGTCAATCATCCCACTACAGTCACTATTTTTCCCTTTTTAATAAATGAATAAATACCTTGCTGGGTGTACATATTTTGAGATTATGCCAATATCCAATTTCTCAAACTTTTGCCCACTCATTTTGCTAGTTCCTGGTGAACCATTCTGCCTACTTTCTCTCTTCCCACTTGGGTTTTCTTGGGGGACTGTAGCCTTCATACCTTAGTAAATCAGATCTCAGTACTGAAGTGTAAGTTTTCTTTTCTGACAGGTAAGGTAGAATATGAGATGATAAATCATATTTAGGCTATGGTAAGTAAAGTAGAATATTACAAATACTTGTTCAAAACTGTTGAGTGTTACGTTTCTACCTGCCACATAAGCAGTTGAGTATACAGCTAACTAGTAAAGTGACCAATTAGGACACTTTGTGACAAAGCTGTACTCTGGAAATTGGGAGAGATAGAGTTTCTAACTTGGTTGAATTAGAGCTTCTGATTTTCCTTTTTAGCTCATATTGTATTCTCTGGTGCCTTACATATATATATATATATATATATATATATATATATATATATATATATAGAGAGAGAGAGAGAGAGAGAGAGAGAGAGAGAGAGAGGGTTTTTTGTTTGTTTGTTTGTTTGTTTGTTTGACAGAATCTCACTATGTCACCCGTGGTAGAGTGCCGTAGTGTCACAGCTCACAGCAACCTCAAACTCTTGGGCTTAAGCGATTCTCTTGCCTAAGCCTTCCAAGTAGCTGCGACTATAGGCACCTGCCACAACACCTGGCTATTTTTAGTTGCAGTTGTCATTGTTATTTAGCTGGCCTGGGCTGGGTTTAAACCTGCCACCTTCAGTGTGTGTGGCTGGTGCTATAACCACTGTGCTATGAGTGCCGAGCCAACAATAAATATTTTAAAAGCAGTTCTACTGAGGGAATTGTGGATAATACAGGAAGTGAAGACAGGGTATGTACTTTACTGAATTGTGTGGAGAGATCTGTATTGGGCACTAGCCATTCCCAGTCACTGAAATGTGGCTAGTCAAATTGAGATGTGCTGTGAATATACAAAACCAACCATATTTCCAAAACTTCATATGAATAAAGGGAAGTAAAATATTTCATTAATAATTTTATATTCATTTCACACTGAAATGACAATACACATTGGGTTAAATGAACAAATCATTTAAGTTAATTTTACTTTTTTAATATTTTAACATGTCTGCTTACAAACTTAAAATTGCATATATAGCTCTCATCATATTACACTAACATAATACTTAACTTGAACTTTATATGGCATTTCCTAAATTAAAAATAAAAAATTCTTACTTCCTAGAAATACTGAGTTATAGAGTTCAAAGAACTTGGAGCACAGTACCTAGAAGACTAGTGTATGATTTATGGGATTTGGAGAGTTACTTATCTATTTAATGTTTCCATGTTTCATCAACAAAATGTGGATAGGAATATGTATATCACATAGGTTTTGTGGAATTAAAAGAAAACAATTTATACAGAATAGCATCTAGCACATGTTACATATTCAATAAATGGTTTGCTATTGTGAATTATGCTGTAATAAACATTTGATTGTCTTTTTGATAAAATGACTAATTTTCCTTTGGATAAATACCCACTAGAGGGATGGCTGGATCGAATGTTAAGTCTACCTTTAGTTTTTTGATGAATCTCTGTACTCTATGGAATAACCAACATCAAATGTACTCACTATTAAACTGGAACTATCTGATGAACACACATGTGCACAGGGGGAAATAAAATTCAGTGGAAATCAAGCAGGGGGACGGGGCAGAAGATTAGCAAAAACCTACTTAACAGGTATAATAAACACTGTCCAAGGGATGGGCACACTTATAACCCAAGCTGAAGCATGACAAAATTGACACATCAAAAACATTTGTACCCCCATAATATTTTGGGGAAAAAAATCTGAACAAAGCGTTTTGTCTTTGGGTCTTGGTTGAGGATGGCATGACTTATGTATGAACATTGCTTTTGTAAAGGTGCTAGAAAAATGTATCTATTTTAAAGATCATATGTTTACTTTGATGTTTCCAACAACTCCAAATTTATATATTTTGAAATTAAGTACTATACATAATTTAGAGTTAAATTGTACACGTTCATCATGTATTAATATATTTCCAGCCTATTTTCTCTCTTTTCATTTGATTTCTCTTCTCCCTATCATATATTCACATATGATATTTCTTACTTTTTTCTTTTTCTTTCTTTCTTTTTTTTTTTTTTTTTCTTTTTTTGAGACACTCTGTTGTCTGTTGCCCAGACTGGAGTGCCACAGCATCAGCCTAGCTTACAGCAACCTCATCCTCTTAGGTTCAAGGAATCCTCTAGCCTCAGCCTCAGAGTGTCTGGGACTAAAGGCCCTGCCACAATGTCCGTATAATTTTTCTATTTTTAGTATAAATGGGGTCTGGCTCTTACTCAGGCTGGTCTTCAATAACGAGCTCAAGAAATCCACCTCGGCCTTTTTATATGTTTTTAATATGCCATGTTATATAAGGCCAAACCAAACTATGTCTATAAATTATAACCACATATAGCCTTTGTGTAATGTAAATAAACAGCCATGAGTATTCTTTACTTTTACTGCCTTTCTTTTGTTATTACTTAGCATTATTAAAAATTTCTAATTTTCATAAAACCTTACACATTGCTAAATATAGTTCGGCAATTTATATCCTCTCAAAAGTGAGCTAAAAGAAAAAGAAAACTAACTTTGCATGGGCATAGATAAGCAGAGAAAGAGACACATAGTTTTTTCAATGCCATCAATTCTGTACCTTTCTGTAATTTAGATTACACAGGATATTAAATATTTATCCACTTTTCTGGGTGCTCAGCAATTTTGCCTCAATGAGTGGAGCTAAGTCACCAGTCTAGACAGTGTGGGGAAGAGGCAGGGCAAGGCACAGTTTAAGAAAGGTTAAGACCAAAACTTCTTAGCATAATATCAAAGTCAATGACACACAACTGATGTAACTGAGGACTGTAAAATGGTAGTAAAATAATGCAAGCTCAAATCAGACTTTAAACATGTTTTAATATTTAATACACCTGTTGGTAATTTCAGTGAATTGGATGAACCCTATTTCTGGATTTCTTTTTATTTAAATGAACAATTAATGTCATATAAAGTAGAACAAGGAGTCTGATACTATTTTTTGATGTTTGATGGCTAATAGCCTTTAAGCCACACCTTTTCCTGTTTTCCTTCTGGCCCATATCTGACCAAGCTATAAAAACCCAAACACTCCCTCTTTTTGGCACATAGGAAATTCAAACCACAGAAGGCCGGCCCCGCGCATGGGAAACCTCACTGTGGCCCATGCCCTGTCTACCATAAAGACTCCACACCTGTCCTCCTTGTTTTCTCAAAGCATTTTTTACCTGCTTAGAAAGTCAACTGTATAGCTCCTAAGGGGCTTCATAAGAAAGGAATAAACATTTTCAAATCCTATTGCTATGTATGTGCATTGTCAATAGTTCCAGCATTAGACCAAATTTTGAGCAGGTGTCTATTCAGTTTCTATAGGATGACTGTAATAGAAAGCCATTCACACTTATCATGGACATTTTTATGGCTACAGAAGTTGGGCTATAACTAAATAAAATAATTGTAAACTCCACAATGACATTGACCTTTGAAAACCACAGTACTGTGCTAAGCATCTGTGCAGAGCAGAAATAGGTAAATAATTTGGGGTAGATTACAAAGATATTTGGCCAATTTGAAGTTAATCATTTATTTTAAAACTTCTTATAAATAATCAATGTTTTCTATTTGTTTATAGCCATGTTCTATGGAAAATTACAAACCATATAACAGGGAGTATATTTACGTTTCTGACAATTACAAACATTTTGCACCTGACTTGGCCTTTCTTAAAACTTACTTGAAGTTTTACATTAAAAACTTAAATGGCTCAAAAATTTTGCAGTATGGGCTCAGCACCTGTGGCACAGTGGTTACAGCGCCATCCATATACACCAAGTGTGGTGGGTTTGAACTCTGCCTGGGCCAGTTAAACAGCAATGACAACTGAAACAAAAAATAGCCAGGTGTTGTAGTGGGCACCTGTAGTCCTGACTACTTGGGAGGCTGAGGCAAGAGAATTGCTTAAGCCCTAGAGTTTGAAGTTACTGTGAGCTGTGACGCCACAGCACTCTACTGAGGGTGACATAGTGAGACCCTGTCTCAAAAACAAAAAAAAAATTCAGTACAGATACTGAAAAATCTTGAGTTAAGATGCATACAAGGCTCACATCCATGTGTAATATTTTTGTTCAGGCCTTTTTTTTTTTTTAACCTAGAATACAAATTCTGTTCTTAAGCCATTGTCTGGTGTTCCATCAATTGTACAACTTAAAGAATGGGAGAAAATGTTCACAAATTCTATGTCCACCAAAGGGCTAATATCCAAAATCTACAAAGAACTCCAACAAATCAGAAAGAAAAAAAACAAATAACTTCTTTTTCTATATTTTGGAAGAGGTTTAGTAGGATATGTACTAATTCTTCTTTAAATGTTTGGTAGAATTCTAACATAAAGCCATCTGGTCCTGGGCTTTTCTTTTTAGGGAGATTTTGTATAGTTGATGCTATTTCAGAACTTGATATAGGCCTGTTCAACATTTCCACTTCGTTCTGGCTAAGTCTTGGTAGGTGG
>CAUYPK010048299.1:0-13360 GCA_963574355.1 Loris lydekkerianus | reverse complement strand
GGGGCTATGTTTTTCCGCCATACAAAAAACAAGAGGGAATTGTTGGGCCCTGCCATGTGCCTGAGGCCTAGTGCAACTTCCCGAGCCTGACTAGAAGTAGATCCATCAAGCTACTTCCGCGTAGCAATGACTCAGCAAGGCCCGGCCTGAAACTGCCTCTACCTAGATACAGCCAACGTGGTACCATGCCACTGGCCCGACCCTGTCACGCACCTCATCCCCCGCCTCCTTTCCCCACCCCTTCTCCACAATCAATCAATCAATCAATAAATAAATAAATAAATAAATAAAATAAAAAGAACTAGGGCACATCCTATATTACCACTCCGCTCTTCTCAGGATTATCACCTCATGATCAGTCATATAGCTGCTGCAGCTCCAGACATCACATTCATGTTCCAGATGAGATGAACTAGGATGGATCATGAAGCAGCTCCTCTCTTGCATCTGTTCCTTTCATCAGGCTTCCCCTTTGTTTCACTGTTTGGAGCAGAGCCACGTGGTCACCTGCATAATGGCAATTAGAAATGAGAATGCTTCTGGTTTATTCTGCCATGGGATTGGAGGGCAGGAAGAGGGACTTGGGAATGATTCCTGGGTCATCCAGCCAACACTGTTTCCAGTGGAGTATGCCTACTGAGTACCTTCAGTTGTGTCAAATGTACCTCAACTCATCCCAGTGCCCCTACCCCCAACAAACCTGGCCCTTCTCTGCCTTGACTCTTTTCTTTCTCTGCCTCCTGAACCTAATCAATCTCTCAGTCCTCCTAAGCACCTCTGAAATTGCCCAACTCCTTCTGACTCCTCCACAGAGTTCAAGACACCTGCATCTCCTCTCTGAGTTGACACTCCTCCCTCTCCTCCCTCTGACGCCTCTACACAGTCCTGGGACCACAGCTTCAGAATGCAAATTAACTCATGTCACTGTGATACCTGCTATTCTCCAAAGGCATCTCATTGTCAGATCCATGATAAGGACTAAAATCTTTCAAGTCCCTTCATGAGCTTGCCTACCTCGGGGCTTCACACGTGCTGTTCTTTCTGGCTCAAGTTCCCCCCTCTTCCTCTGTGTAATTCTTACTCATTCTTCAAAGTTTGCCTCAAACATCCTTCACTCTAAAAACCTCCCCTGATTCTCCACGCCAAGGCAAGTCCTCTGTTATGTAGTATCTGGGACTATAAGTACCTGCCACAATGCCAGGCTAGTTTTTCTATTTTTAGTAGAGATGGGGTCTTGCTCTTGCTCCGGCTTGTCTTACACTTTTGACCTCAAGCAGTCCACCCACCTCAGCCTCCCAGAGAGCTAGGATTACAGGTGCGAGCCACTGCCCTTGGCCACCCAGCCAATGAGGTATCTTGCCTTCAGCCATTTAACACAAATGCAGTTGACTCGGTGCATAATTACATGTTTAACATCTGTCTCTCCTGCACAAAAGTAAGTTCACAGGCCGGAGAGCACTGTCTCTGCTCCTGCCCCCATACCTAGCACAATGATTCACACATGGGAGGTGCTGAGATATTTGTTGAAGATATGAAATAAATGGAAGTGTGAATACATGGAAAGTAAGCGGAGCCAATTACTAACACAAGGAAATCCACTGAAGCAGTTCTGCTCCTGGGGAACAAAGGGAAGAAGGGGAGATTGAAGAGACTTGACTTCCTCCAAAAAGTACAACATTGCCTTCCTTGGGGACAAAATCTTCAGCCTTTGGATGCCTGATTATTAGAACATCCTATGATATTTGCTCAGGTATTATCTTCTAATTCTTTCTCATCTCAAGTCTGGTCTCTTGAGAGCTAGGATAATTTCGGGTAAGGAACTCTGAGAGTACTGGCACGGAGTGAGGCTCCAGGCAGGTCCTGAAATCACTAAGTGTCATACCAGTGCCTTCTGAGCTCCAAAAACATAGTGAGGAGCAAGAAAAAAGTTACAAGTTCTTTGAGGGCAGGGACAGCATGATATAACCTGCACCTTTTCTGACACATGGAGGACCAATAAACACAGTAACTGCCCATTGAACTGGGACCCAGTCCAGATCAAGTCTCCACCAGGTGGAAGGAATGACAGCCCAGCTCATCAGCCCTGCTCTTAACGGCTCATTCTCTCTGGGACAATCACCCATGAGACCTCCACTTCACAGAAGAGAAAGGGCCTTGTATATACATCTGATGTGAGCAACCTGCTTTAGAATTGCTCCTGTTTGGAAGTCCAGAGACAGAGCCTCTGGGTTCAGGAAAGATCAGGACTTGCCTTCTCAATTAGAGAGCTGAGGGGTTCTAGCTCCACCTGTTCTAAGTGACCAGAAAATACAACGAAAGTTATGTTTGTTCAAAGCATAACTGACAATGCTTTTTCCCAGCACAGGGTGGGGTCAAATAATTCAGCCCAATCTCATCCCCAAATCTGAACACTCCAGCTTTCCCTTTCATTTAATGAGCTCATGAGTGCTGAGAATGTATAAGCCCCTCCTGTGTCCTATGTCCTCCTGCCTTGCTGCCCAGCCCCAGATCAGGAGGTGGAGCACTTTTTCACCCCAGGGGCCGCCCACCTGCTTCTCCTGGAGCACTTCAGCCACACAGCCAATGAGGTACATGTCCACTGTGATGTCTAGTCAGGGGTCTACCCCAGACAACACCAACCAGCTCCCCAAAAATGCTGCTTTCACAGCTAGCAGAACTCTTTCCAAGAGAAGACTGGTGGTTATTGAGCTAAATTCCCAGCAAGTAATTACACAGTATTAGAAAGGATTTCACTTCTTCACCTCTATCCTGTAGGTTTTTAGTTTTAAAAGTATTAAAAATTAATAACTCGACCAAGGGCAGTGGCTCGCACCTGTAATCCTAGCTCTCTGGGAGACTGAGGTGGGTGGACTGCTTGAGGTCAAAAGTGTAAGACAAGCTGGAGCAAGAGCAAGACCCCATCACTACTAAAAATAGAAAAACTAGCCAGGCATTGTGGCAGGCACTTGGGAGGCTGAGGCAAGAAGATTGCTCAAACTCAGGAGTTTGAGGTTGCTGTGAGCTATGATGCCACAGCACTCTGCCAGGATGACAGAGTAAGGCTCTGTCTCCAAAAAAAGAGAGAGAGAGAGCGAGAGAGAGAGAGCTATGTCCAAACCACTTGGCACAGGATAAAAATGTCCAACTATTATTATATTTTCCACAAACAATTTTACAAATGGAGACCCTGTTCTGAGAGTGCAAATTATAGGCTCTATAAATGAGGAACGATCTGTAGAGTTTGGCAGGCAAATGACACAGCAGTAATTCCTAAACAGCAGGGCTGAAACACCCACATGGCCGGTGCAGCAGAATTTCTACCCTGTCCAAGGCTCCGGTGCCCTCTCTGCTGTGTGTCCTGGAATAGCTGAGTCCCTGCAGGTGTCTAGAGAAACAGTCTGATCCCTCAGGCCCCATCAGACTGCGTAGACTGAAGTTGAGAGATACTGGCAGAGTATTGGTGATGAATTATTTCCCAGGTGCAGAGAAATCAGGCAATGTTTCCACTTCCCATAGGAAACACAGGGGTTAAGAAGGCAGCAACTCTTTGGGGCTGGACTTTTCTCACACACACACCCCCCCCCATATTAGAGCTCAATAAAGCAGCTTCCTGCCAAAGCTGCCAGGACGCTGTCCGGTGGGGTTGTTTCTTTCCTTCTTCAATTACTCCCACCAGGAGCCAAACCCTCCCAGGTGGGTCAGATGGGGAGTTCTTCACAGGGGTGAAGAAGTGGAAGTTCAGACTGTGGTCAACCCGGCAGAGGTTCTCAACCTTCCTAATGCCATGATGTATTTTCATTGTTACAAAGGGGGCGTGACCCACAGTTTGAGAACCGCTAGGCCCTAGAGGGAGGTGACATGATACCCGCACCAATAAACTATCCAAAAATTTGGTTGAAAGCGAGGTGCAGTATCTCGGCCTCAGTTCCAGCTGCCACGTGAACACCTAGGAGAACTCAACTGGTGCTGTGCCTCTGCGCCACAGGGGCCTCCCCTGCCCACCAGACTCTGCTTGCACCTGTTGGCCATCAGCTCACAGAAACGGCCCCTTCCCAGAGCGCCAACCACCCCTCCCCAGCCTGGGGTGCACCCCAACCAATGGAGCTGGGCAAGCCATTATTTAAAAGAACAAGGAAACTGTGCCTCCAAATTCTTTCCTGTCCTCACCTACATGTCAGGCAGCTGGCCAGTTCCTCTTCCTGAAGGAAGGGGCAGGGGTGGGCACACAGAATGTAGTCTCTGGTGGGAAACCTTCGGGGTAGTGCCACACTCTGAACACTCCAGTCCCCAATGGCCCGTCATTGTTCATGAAAGTTTTGCTGAAAATTGCTCCTCAGCCTCCTGAGCAATCCTGAGAACAGCTTTGTGGTCCACATCCCCAAGGCCATTCTCACCTTCCTCGGCCATTGATGTCCTGACAGCTCAGAAAGGAAAGTGAATCCCAGCTGCACACTGAGCCTTGTCCTCCTCAAATTGAGAGGAAGACCTTCGAGGCAGCCGTCACTGTGCTCTTCCCTGGGTTCCTTTGTTTAAAGAGAACTCTCTGCCTCCCTGTCCTGCCTCGGTTTCCCTCTGGAGCCGCTGAGCAGTGCAGCTCAAACACACAACTTGGAACTGGGGCTGTCCTCCCTGTCTTTCTCATGTTGCCTTTTGGGTTTAGAAGTTCAGAATAAACCACAACTTGTCCGATCTTATTTGAATCAGAATTTTTATTCTCATTGCCAAATTTTCAAGCCCCAAAGTTTAAAAAAGAAAATCAAAGGCATGTGTGTCCTTCTGAAACAGTGCTTCTGTCCTCTGTCCTCCTGACTGCCATCTCCTCGGGACTTGGGGACACCTCCTGTGAAGCCTCTGGTATGAATTTGCCTTCAGACCACTTTCCAGGATGTAACTCACCCTCATTCCTCTCCTCAGTTACATACAGAACCCAAACTCCCACTTCCAACTCTCCTCCCCTGAACTGACCCAGAGAGCCTCGGGACTTTCTCATTGGGTAAAAGAGAAACTCAGTTGGAAACAACAGCAATATTAAAACATTTTATTCCAGTGATGGGTAATTCATGAAGTTACTGGCAATTCCTTATAAAATGGAATTATACATTCAGCTCAATTTGTGTAATCTCCTCCAAAATTGGAAACTAAAAGGGATAAATTTGGCTTTTAGCAACTTTCAACTTCACATCATTCATAATCCAATTATTTTGAAATAATCAACAAGAAAATGCAGCTATCAGAAAGCACATAAGTGGAGAAAAATCAGTAGATTTTTGCTCTCTTGAAAAAAGCGAAGACAGATATATGCTTAATGATGGAGAGGAGGATGAATCCAAAAGCTTCTAATCTTTTCTGGATTGAGCCAGACACAGATGAGCAAGTCAACAATGAAAGCAACGTGGCTGTGCCGTCAGGACACACACCGGGGCGTCCTGCCGGTCGCCGCCTCCTGGGTGAGTCATCGGGCACATTCCAGTTGATGGTGGTCCCTGTGCACCGTGGTGCCTTCTCAATGTAAAGGCATTAGACAGCACAGTATTCAGGAATTCGCCCACCTGGGTTCAATCCCAGCTCTGCTACGTACTGTCTGATGTCAGATGATTTTGCTCTCAGCCCTGGTACTTGACTCTATAGACAACATGGATGGCTTCAGGACACTTGAAGTTCTGCCAAAGTATGCCACTGACAGGACCTGTGAGAAGTGCTGAGGTATAGGGGGGGTCAGGGTGTTGACTCCTTTGGCTCCTTCTCTGTGAAGCTGCAGGGGGCTGAGAGTGTCTCTGACCAGAGAGCACGGCTCTACGCAAGGTGCAAGTGGCTTCCCACAACCCTCCCTCCTGGGTTCTGGGAATGCTCCCTGTCCTCAGCCACTCAGGCCTGGGAGGCAGTAGCAGGGCGCCTGCTCCTAGCTCTATCAATGCTTCCCCTTCACCCACATTTATAGTTACTTTGTAAATAAAGGTTGGGAGTTCACTATTTTTATGGAACCTCTCTGTTCTGTCTAGACCCTGATAAACAGTGTGACTCTGGATCACTCCTCAGCCTCTCTGTGCCTCCGTGCAGAATATCAGAGACAAAGATAGTCTATCTTTCCTCCTAGATTCCCAAGGATTACATGAGTTATTCACGTGTGTGAAATACTTAGAATAACACCTGGCATGTGATATACACAATTATTGTAATTTCATTTGTACTGCCATCACCACCACCACCACCACCAGGCAGCGCTCGTTGAGCAAAGGTGACAAAGACACAGCTGCCGTCCACTAGCAGCTCACTGTCTGGCTTGTAGCATGCTGAGTTGTTTGTAGAGAGCTGTTTTTAAAAGTGAGAACCCAGAGAAATCTGCCAATTACTACAGAAGGCAGCTGAAGGAAGACTCAGGCCTGAGTCAACAGCTCTGGGCAGCCGGGATAGATGGCCATCAGGAGCAGTCCCTCGGGGCCTGCACATACAATCCCTTATTCTGCTTTTTTCTCAGCCCTTTTGATGTCTTCTGTCTTATCCTAGATGCATAGTTATTTTAGAGCTAAAAAGGACCATAACTAGAAACAAAACCCTTCATGTAGCACTTTATTTAGAAAAGAAACTGATTTAACCCAAATAAACTCTTACATTATTTAGATGTGGACCCTGCATAAGGAAAAAAGAGTAGAAAAAAATATTCAGCCCTTTTACTCTTGCTCAAGGGGCTCTAATCTAACCATTTGGAGAGATTTATTTTTAACCGAAGTTTCCAAAGTCTAAGGAAGAATATTATTGTGTTCACTCTCCCTAGAGAAGGGAAATGAATCTTAATAAAAAAAAAATTAAAAGAAGAAAGAAAACAAGAAAACGGAAGTCCTTCATCCATTCTGCAGACTGATTTATAATATCCATTAGGTTTAGGGAATATCAGTTGCTATGTGTCCAAAGCATTTGACCACAAGTTATATATATATATATGATTTATATATAACTTCAAGAGTGTTAATAAGTGGTGGGAGAAAGGGAGAACATCTTGAGAGAAGAGGGAAATTTCTAGGAGATTATGTGCATATGAGTCAAATTGTGACGGTTCATCCCCTTGGAGGAATGAAGGGCTAAATCCATCCTTTTAAAAATTGGAATCTTTAAAGAAAAAGAAACTACATATCAGTCCTCAATATTTCATTTCATCTCACTGAGCTTCTCTTTCCTATAAAACGAGAGGATTGAACCAGATGGTCCCTGTAGTTCCTCCTAGTTCTTTATTTCTAGAATTCAGTGAATTTTAAATGGGATACTTCAGATATCAAAGAGCTTCTTCCCAGCCTAAGATTCTATTACAAAGAAACAGATGAAGGCTACACCTCACTTGCTAAAGGATCAAAGTTGCTTTTAGCTTGCTTGCTTGTTTTAACATCTCTGGGTAGATTTGTAAGTATTGTGTACAAAAATTCATTTTGAACCTATCTTGTTGTCTCAAACTCCTCATGAACAAATTTAGTTAAAAGAAATGAATTTTATGAGTTGCATGCGAAATGGCACTTCATTCACATGTCCTATTGGGAAACCCACTTGGAAAACAGAATCGAAATTAGAAGGATGAAAAAAACACTGTAAGCAATATTAGTAGATAAGCCATAGATGACAAGCAAAATGCCAGCAGCTACAAGTCAACAAGAGAATAATAATCCTGCTCAGCACCTGTGGCTCAAGGGGCTAAGGTGCCAGCCACACACACCTGAGCTGGCGGGTTCAAATCCAGCCCAGGCCCGCCAAACAACAATGACTGGGCAACAACAACAACAAAATAGCTGGGCGTTTTGGCAGGCACCTGTAGTCCCAGCTACTTGGGAGGTGGAGGCAGGAGAATCACCTAAGCCCAGGAGTTGGAGTTTGCTGTGAGCTGGGATGCCGTAGCACTCTACCCAGGATAACAGCTTGAGGGTCTGTCTCAAAAAAAAAAAAAAAAAAAAAAAAAAAAATAATCCAACAGAAAAACCCCCACGCCTTTGACAGTTTAGAGAAGAGAAATGGCCAAAGTTGTTCCGCTTCACTAATAATAGAGAAAATGCAGACAAAAACAAAAACAAATATCTTCTCACTCCCACCACTTAGGCAAATAATTAAAATGACCCACAATGCTAAAGGTTGGAGAAGATGTGTAGCCACAGGGACTCACATACTGCTGGTAGAGTACAAATAAATACAACCAGTGGCTCCTGCCTACAATCCCAGCACTCTGGGAGGCCAAGGCAGGAGGACAACTTGAGCTCAGGAGTTTGAGACCAGTCTGAGCAAGAGCGAGACCACAGCTCTACCAAAAATAGACAAACTAGTCCAGCATTGTGGCGGGCACCTATAGTCCCAGCTACTTGGAGGCTGAGGCAGCAGGATCATTTGAGCCCACGAGTTTGAGGTTGCTGTGAGCTATGATGCCACGGCAGTCTGGCCTGGGCAACAGAGTGAGATGCTGTCTCAAAAATAAATAAATACATACATAGAAATATTTTGGAGACAGTAGCTAATGAAGTTGAAGACATCCATGCACACCCCTAAGGTGTAGGGATTATGTTTCTAAATAAGTAAACCATTGAGGTGCAACATAATTGTTCAAGGAGATAGCTTATAAGAACATGTTTATAATTGTAAACACTGGATACAATAAAAATGTCTATCAGGTGGTGAAAGAATAAATAAATGTGGCGCCAGACAGAAAGGAAGTGCTCAAACAAAACAGAGTATATGGAAAGCACAGGAGCCATCCAGGAGAAGCTCCCTACAGCCAACTCTGGGACAATAACAAAATAATGATAGTAATGGATTTTAGCTTACAGAATAAAGCAAATTCCATGAGTCCATATTGGCATAAATAAATCATTGACTAAGTGAGAGAGAAGGCATGATGGAAATAGAAAAATCACACTTTGACAAACGCCAAATTAATAATTACTGCATGTAAGAATCAACAATGTATGCTAAAATTAGTAGGTCAATGTATGGTTTAAAAAGGGGGGTATGGAGTCAGGGGAGAGCAGACATTTGGAGGTGAAAATGAGAAAGATTGGAAGAGTGGTAGCCTCGAAAGAACAGCTGTACTAGGGAAGGACTTTGGAAAAATCCTTGCAGGAGAGAAGGAGCCAACAGAGAAGAGGAAAAATCATACCCTGGAAAGATGAAGCAAAGTCAGAGAGGGGATGAAAAAGAAGGCGGGTGCAGGTTGAAGGACAGGACAGGCCAACGGCATAAGGACTGAAAGACGAAAAGTGGAGATTTGGGAGGCAAAGAAGAGAAGCTCTGAAAAAGCCTTGGACTGCTGTGTCTAAGAAGTTCAAGTCAAAGGCAGAGCATGATGGCAGACAGGACGGACATGTAGCCCACCTCTCCCAAGCCATCAGGTGAGAGGAAAGGTGGTCTGGACCTTCCCCATGTGTAGATTATTGGTGTGGACAGACAGCTTGAGACACTCAGCGAACTGGCGGATTGCTATATATGAGGGGTAATTTAAAATCACAGACTCTGTTATAGAGATTCTTCCCTGCTTGGCCATGCTGACCAGCAGACCCCTCCCTGATGGAGGACAGCAGCTTGCAAATGCTGACAAAACCCAATTGACTAATATTTATTCATGAACTGAGGGAGGCATCTGAAAGGAGAGCCACTCAAAACCACGGGGAGCTGGGCAACCTGTTGGACAATTAAAGGGAAGGGATCCCACCCGGGAAACAGACATTTTAAACTGCCCAAAAGGGTGGCACCTTCCCCCAGACCAGGAGCCGGAGCATTCCTGGGGGAGAATGTTGGAGGGAGTTGGCGGGTCAGGCTGTGTGGCAAACAGGCGGGTCCCGATCCAAAAGGGAAACTCTGAATCATAAAACTCAGAATAAGGTCCCCGAGCGCTCCAGCCGCGGGAACCAGCTACAGCCGCTTCAGCCGTGGACCCGCCAGCAACCGCAGGAACCCAGCAGCACCCTCCCCCACAGCCAAATGCAGTCGCCAGTTTGCAGGAGAACCTGGGAGCAGAGTGGAAAGATTTAAGAAGCGTGGACTCCTGCACTGAGTGGGAAGGTCGGTCACAAGTGCTGTCTGGAGCAGAACAGCCGAGGTTACAAAATACTTAGGTGACAAACTTTTACAAAAACTCCAAAATGGCCATCGGCCATGGAAGGGGGTTACCATGGTAACAGTATAAACTGTGAATCAGGTATGAGCCTGGGAACCAATCACAGTGCCACTTGGTGTCCAGAAAGTATATTGCAGTATGAATATATTCCTACGAAAGTTGATACCTACATCAGACATATAGATGTATATAGGTATATTTCTACATACAGGAATAATATTTTTGTAGTTGGTGCCTTTTTTTCCTTTTTATTTTTTGTTTTGTTTTGTTTTTTCCTCACCATTTTCTTGGAGGAGCATTTGTTAATTTTTTATTATTACTTTTTATATAGAGACATTTTTTATTTCTATTTTTTCTAATTTTAATTTCTCCTTTCTTCTCTTTTAACTTTTCTACAAACACCACTTTTTTCTGTTTTTGTATTTTTTTATCAATTATTTTATGATTATCACTATTTCTATTGCAGCTGTTTTTATGTTGCTGTTGTCGTGGGTGTTGTCTGTATGTCTATGTGTCTCCGTCTGTTTCTGTATCTATGGGCTCGTGTGTCTGGTAGCCTTTTCATCTGTTTATTTGCTCATTTGCTCTCAATGAGCTTGGTGTTATGACCTGCAACTCTGAGCTCCCAGCACTCCTCTCCACTCTCACCCTGAGGTCTGCAGGCCTGCCCTCCAGGAGTCCAGATTCTTAGGGGATTTCTCGAGAGGTACAGACAGGACCTGGACTGCAGCTGGACAGTGCTGATTCTGCAGAACAGGATTGAGGAGACGACAGTCGGCTAACAGGGAATCACACCAGAGTGATGGTGCCCCGAGGTGCAGAGCAGCAGCCATCTTTAGCAATAACAAGGCCCACCCCCAGCTATCCAGTAGCCATGCCTCCTGTCTCCCTGGGCAACCAGATGAGGCCAGGCATCCTCCCAGATGGCAACCACCACGGAACAGACCTGGGACTGAAACACAGGCCCTGTGAGTAAAGTGTTTACCTGAGGTGGTACTGGCCTGGGTGGAATGTGGGGACTAGAAAACACACCCACAGAGCTTGGAAACTCCCAGGGTGGGGCTGATCCAGAGGACTGCTTTAATGAGCCGAAGACACACCCGGCCCTCAGGGGATCATCAGCCTATAGACAAAGGAGGCCAAAAGACTACACCTGACAACTAATCGTGCTGCAAATACAAACCTACAGGAGTAAAGACAGGGCCTGAGGCATAGGTTCTGGGAACTCAAATCAGCCTCTCCTCTGCAGAGTTAGCAGGGTCAGAAACAAACTCCCACAGGGTTGTTCCATTTAGCCAGTAACATAAACTAAGGGTGGGGCTGGAACTGAGTGAACAAACCCAGCCTCCATCAAGTGCCCAAGATTGACAGACCTCACCACCCCCTGCTGGATAGAGGCAGAGAGCAGCAGCCTGGACGAGCAGATACAGACTTCCCTGTGATTTAGGCAGGTGCAAACCTCTGGAGTATCTGCTCACTGCAGACAACTGACTGGGTCACAGCCCTGTGGGGCTAGCAGCAATTGGGTGTGACAGAGATGTAAGGTGGGGAAGGAGGCATCAACCTTCCCAGACTGATCTATTTGCTGGGTGGTTCCTCCTGACTCCACGTAACACTGGAGCAAGCCATATTAGAGTAGTCACCAGACCCCTATGATCCAATTCCCAGAGACCTCTTAAACTCTCCCACCTGAGACAGCTGCTGACTGAGACAATTGATTTAGAGCTTTTGAACTGAGCCAATTGCCTGAGGACTATTCAGGTGGCTCCCTGGGTGTGTGGTTGTAGGAAGGTTTGATTTTCCTTTTCCAATTGTTGCCTGATGGGCAGGGTGACATAATTGCTGGTATTTCTCCACAGCTGAGACTTCAACCCAGAGTAACTGTTTCACTAGGGTCAAACAGAAACCAGCTGAAAACAGGACAGAACCACTTAGCCCCACCACACCAAACAGAGCCCCAGTTTCTCAGGCCACAGCAATGTACAGGTCCTCGACAAAGCTCCAGGGGAAAAATCAAAGAAAGTAAAACAATCATGGGCAGAATCAGTGGAAAAACTCGATAACATGAATAACCAGAATAGATCAACCCTCCCCCCCCCCCCCCAAGGAACATATGGCACATGTAATTGAAGATCCCATTCACAAACAACTGGCTGAGATGTCAGAAATCAAATTCAGAATTTGGATGGCAAACAAAATTAAAAAAATGGAATTAGTAATTTGAGGAGAAATTCAAAAGTTGTCTCAAGAATTTAACAAATTTAAAGACAAAACCACCAAAGACTTAGACACACTGAAGCAAGAATTTGCAGCCCTCAAAGATCTGAAAAGTACAGTAGAATCCCTCAGCAACAGACTGGAGCAAGCAGAAGAAAGTATCTCTGACATTGAAGACAAAGCTTTTAAATGCTCCCAAACTCTCAAAGAGAAAGAGAAATGGACAGCAAAAATGGATCATTTTCTCAGAGAGTTCTGGGATAATTCAAAGAAGGACAATATCCAAATAATTGGAATTCCTGAAAATGATGAGGTTGCCTCGCTGGGCACAGAGGCCCTTCTGCATGAAATTATTAAAGAGAATTTTCCAGACATGCCTAGAGATTCTGAAATTCAGATAGCAGACAGCTTCAGAACCCCACCACGACTCAACCCCAATAAGACATCCCCCAGGCATATCATAATTAACTTCACTAAATTAATATGAAGGAGAAGATTCTCAAAGCTGCCAGGCTAAAGAAAGCCATTACGTACAAAGGGAAGAATATTAGAATGACTGCAGATCTCTCTGCTGAAACTTTTCAAGCCAGAAGAGGGTGGTCATTGACTTTTAACCTCCTAAAGCAAAATAACATTCAACCCCAAATCTTGTATCCAGCAAAACTGAGTTTCATTTATGATGGAGAAATTAAATACTGTAATGACATTCATACGTTGAAGAAATTTGCCATAACCAAATCAGCTCTTCAGCATATTCTCAGACCTATCCTCCATAATGACCAACCCAATCCTA
The DNA here is from genome assembly GCA_963574355.1 of Loris lydekkerianus. Lineage (NCBI taxonomy): Eukaryota > Metazoa > Chordata > Mammalia > Primates > Lorisidae > Loris > Loris lydekkerianus. The sequence goes on along the minus strand of CAUYPK010048299.1, from coordinate 269 downwards.
TACCACAAAAGTAAACTCATTCAGAAACTTCGGATCAAACTCCAACTTCCACACTGGCGAAAGGATTAAAAATGTCCACTGGACTTTTGAAAAACTCGATACCCAAAATTTCACCATACTTATCAATATTCTCCATTAATGTGAATGGCTTAAACTGTCCTCTAAAGAGGCATAGGTTAGCTGACTGGATACAAAAACTCAGGCCAGATATTTGTTGCATACAAGAGTCACATCTTAACTTAAAAGACAAATACAGACTCAGGGTGAAA
>CAUYPK010048298.1:0-18802 GCA_963574355.1 Loris lydekkerianus | reverse complement strand
TATTAAAAACAATTGCTGTCCTATAACCCAACTATACCACAAGACTATGAGGAAAGAACCAAGGAAGGGGAAGGGAGGGGGGAGGTTTGGGTGGAGGGAGGGTGATGGGTTGGGCCACATCTATGGTGCATATTTTTATCTTTAATAATAATAATAAAAAAAAAAAAAAAAAAAAAACTTAAAGCTTGGTTTCTGTCCATCTTCTGGTTTCTCAGTCACTCTTGTCCCCAGCCAACTTTTAGCAGCCTGCCCGTCTGCCAGCCTTTTGAGATTGGGCCCAGCACCCACGTTTCCTGCTGGGAGGGCCTCAGGAATCAGACCTCCCTGGTCCTCAGAGGTGCGCCTGGAGCTGGTGTCTGAGCTACTACTCCCTGTTCTGGGATCTGGAGCGTCCACCCTCCCCTGTAACTTTCTTCTGTTCCTGAGGGTGCTCATTACAGGAGCACAGCCCTGCTTGGCCCTCTCCCTCCTCTTCGGGCCGCTGGGCCCCACTTGGTGGCTGTTTAGCACATTTCTTAGGATATTTCTACTCCATGTCCTTGACTCCAGTGACTCATTTGAGATACAGGGAGTTAGTGTTTTCTAGTTGCCAAGCATGGGCAGGAAGGCAGTGGCAAACAAGGCACAGGGGCACCAGCTCAGTGAAATGGTATGTCACATGGTGGTGGGGGCCCAGTGGGGCTGGTGTCAGATGGGAGGCAGCCTGGGGCTCTGAGAGCACTGGCTCAGGGAGCTGGCAGGGGTCTTCCTGGAGGAGAGGGCACTGACCTGAGTTCTTAAGGGTAGGAGGGGATCTTTGGAAAAAGCGGTGGGGTGGGGACTTCAGGCAGGTGGAGCAGTAAAACTGGAAGTTCAAGGGGGCCGAGAGAGAGCGTCAGTGTTCATTAGCTAAGTTTGAGTGTGTGGAAAGGGGCAGGCAAGGAAGGCCTTGTTGTCCACCTGGCTCCCTCCTGAGGGCACAGGAAGCAGTGAATTAAAGAGAATGAGTTAGGAATACTGTGAGCTTTACAGTCTCTTTACTTGGCTTCAAATTTCAGAGTCACCTGTTTCTAGCCGAGGACCTTGTAAACTCTATGAGCCACCCCTTCTGAGGGAGATGTGGTGTGAATCCCCACACACCCCCACCACCCTTTCAGAGCTGCATGAGGCTCAGGGAATGAGGGAGCTACGAGCTCTGTACACACCATCCAGGTCCTGCCTGTCTAGGGCACTGAGAAGCAGCTGTAGTACAGGAAGCAGCAGTGCCACAGTACACCGGCAGACGAGGCGGCAGGGGCAAGTGAGCACGGACTCCTCCTGCAGGCGTGGTTGAGATTGGAGATGGAGACAGTACAGCCACACATGCAGAGACAGACTCAAAGCCATGGCCAGGTACATGTGCATGCACATGCACATGCAAATGCACATACGCACACAAAGTACACGTACACACATACAACCTGCGTAGATGTATGCACACATGCATACCTGTGGGTACACATGGGCACACATGCCCACATACCTGTATATATAATCATGCATACTTGTATAGCACGTGCACATGTACATACACATGCATGACGCTCATGCGTGCCCATACTCATGTGCATGCATGCATCCACATATACACATGGACATGCATATGCACACATGCCTATGTACGTGCACATGTACATATATACATATATACATGGACACGTGTGTCCCATATACCTGCACACACACTTACCAGTATACATGCATGTGTACATACATACACATGGACATGCATATGCACTCCTGTATGTCCATGTACCTGTACATAGACATATGCATTCTTAAACATGCATATATGTACACATGGGCACACATGCATGCACACACCACCTGCACGTATGTGCACACTTATAGACGTGTGTGGATCAATTCACAAGCCCGTATGTGCGCATGTGTGCATATATACACAGACATGAGTACACATGCAAGCCTGTGTAGCTGCACATATACTTGCCCATGCCTGTACAGGTGCACATGGACATACAACTTGGACACACCTATGCCCACACACTGAACGTCTGTGTGCCTGCACCACACATACGTTCTCACGTACATGTTTGCTGCCTACATCTAGCCTACCTCCTCGTGAAAGTTGGACTCTTGTCATAGATTTTTTTGTCTCTCCCAGGCCTGGTCTCATTGCATCCTGCTCATCATGAGTGTTCTTTGTTGATGATATTGACCAGGCCTGTGTTCTGCTGGTGGCCTTCTGAGACCTGTCTGCTTCCCTTATGGCACAGAAGGCCAGGTCTGGGGCTGATGCAGGGCCTGAGAACTAATCCTGGGAATAGTCCGAGTGCCTAGAGGACAAAGTGGCTTCTCTGTTCCTTTCCTGGGCCACAGCACCAGTTGTCTTCCCTTTTAAGTACATGAATGACATCTGAGACAGTGGACTGTTCCCCAAGATGTGGCTTAATAAATAGAAACCTGGTCCAACTTGTTTAAAACTGGATTTGAAATGCGAGGGGTGCTTGAAGCAAAACAACCTCCTATTGGTGGTGGTGATGGTGGCAGGGGCCTGACAGTGCAGTTTCTTTCTCCTAAAAAACAAAGGATGGTCCCTGTCCTAAAGAGACCCTCCAATTAGAATTCCAAGAGTTCTCATCTTCCAAGTGCCTGGCAAGGATCGCAGGCCTTCAGGAGGGCCCTGGGAGTGCAGGCAGCCCCTGATGGGCACCTGGGTGGCAGCTTCATCCCAAAGGGTCATAAACCGAATACACGTTATACGATTATAAGGGGATGCTATCCCGCTATATATCATTCCTGTTTCTTTTGATTTTAGGGCCAATAAACATTTGATTTTTATTCCTTTGTTTGTTGTTTATTTATATGCTGAAAGCCAAGTTCAAATAATTTGCTAGATCTGACTTGGCCTGACCAAAGCCTGGAAATTTCACTGTCCTGGCCAGGACTGAGCTCACTAACAGCATGGCCCGAGCATCCCCAGCACAGGCACATGGGGGACCCAGGCACCAGAAAGCTCTCTTCATGATATTTGAAAGCTGCAATGCAATTGTGTATTTTTTATTATATTTCACCAGTGGTTTTCAAAATGTTACTTTAAATGCCCCACTAGTACAAACATCTCCCCATTTCTCATTGCTGCTGAATCCCTCTGTGGGATTCAGCCATGAGGTTCACTCTTTGTTCTCTTAATTGGTCTTTGTCATATTTGGATGTCCTTGAATGTGTCTCAGGGCTGTTTTAGTGTCCCAGGTAGGGGTTGTCACCAGTGCAGTCTCTGAAACAGAAGGACCTGTGGTGTAGGATGGGGTTCTGGGGTGCAGGGCTGGCTGTGAGCTAAAGGTCACTTGCTGTCTCCACAGGCCCCACTCTCCCCATGTGCTTCCTGTTTGACAAGACACCCCCTCCTGCTGTCAGGGGTTCTTGAGGATGATTGTCAGCGCACCACAGTCTAGTGGCTATGCTTTTGGAGGTGGGATTGTCCTCCCTGTCTCAGTCAGCCTCTGAAGCACCATAGGAGAAGAGGCCTGCTTTCTTAAAGAGGAAAGAGAAGTATGAAAAAAGCTTGTGCACAGTCAAAGGCAGGAGACTAGCCAGAGAATCGGGGTGAGTGGCCCCCAACACTGCAGCCTCCTGCTGGTCATGACCAAGCCCTGTGCTGTGGACAGTGTTCTGGGTGCTGTGTTTATCAGAGGTGGCACAGCCCACTCTGAACTCCCCAGGGCCTGGCAGGTAGGCAGATTGCCCCAGAGCAGCTTTTCATCCTCCCCTGAACTGCACTGTCCTCTAAAGCTGGGACACTAAGACCTCTAGGGTGTTGTGAAAACTAAACACCATTAACACACTTAACATAGACTGCTTACCACGGCATCCAACACACAGCAAACAGTTTGTTATTATTATGCCACAGAGTAGAATCTCGGACCCTTAGAACTGTTCTTGACAAGTCTTGGTCATTCTGGTATGATTACTACTTTTTTATTCATTCAGTAATCCAGGGAAAACCCACTTAGCGCTCACCTGTGCTGGGCTGGCCACCACGCTGGACTCTGACTGTGCTCTCCATTATTCTCCCAGTAACCAGATTGCTTTGTGTCTTGCTTTGAAGTCCCCTTGTGCGGGGTGGGGAGTTTTGCAGACCAAAAGCCAGAAAATCTTCCTGCAGTGAGCCCCTGGGCCATTTATTTCCTCAGAGTCTTGGCCCCTCTCCCATAAAATAAAGGGATTGGACCTTTGGGACTTTTGGAGCGAAGAGGGGCTCCTCCCTGGACAGCATGCAGTCTCCCCACGTTCACGTCCTCTGCGTAACTCTTGTCAAGCAGAGTTTGATAGAAAGGCAGGAGGCAGCTGGACCTGCAGTGTGGCAGCTCCAGGTGGTTCTTGTTAGCATCATTTCCAGGTTCTACCTGTAGGTAGTTCAGAAATGTTTCTGATACCTACCATGGACCTGCCAGGAGTGTGGCACTGGGCCGGGCCTGGGGGAGCCAGGCTGTCCGTGTCTCAGGGAGCTCAGGGCAGACAGGGATTGTGGAACGATCGCAGGGCACCTGGGTCCCTGAAGGACCCACCTTCGGGAGTGTTTCCTGAGTCTAGGGCAGTGGTTCTCAACCTTCCTGATGCTGTGATCCTTTAATGCAGTTCCTCATGTTGTGGTGACCCCCAACCATAAAATTATTTTCATTGCTACTTCATAACAATTTTAATTGTTGCAATTTTGCTTTTGTTTTGAATCGTAATGTAAATATCTGACATGCAGGATGTATTTAGGTGACCCCTGTGAAGGGTCATTAGACCCCCAAAGGGGTCACAACCCACAGGTTGAGAACTGCTGGTCTATGGTTTTCTTGAATACTGGGAAGAAGAAAGCTTAACCACCTGGGGATGGTTTTTACAGAGAAAATGGGGAGGGGAGCTGGAGGGTAAGGGGCAGTCTGGACAGGCAGAGGGAGCAGGAAAAAATCAAGACGTTGAGGCAGAGCTGCAGCTGGCTGCCTGGCACACAGCATTGTCCATGGATGTTTGCTGGATGTGTGGATGGGGAAGGGTTAAAGCCAAGGGAGCTGATGCGTGCCATTTACTCCAGAGCAGGACCCTGCAAAGTGCCGGGTCCTGACAGGGAGCTAGTCTAGATTTCAGAAGAACACTTGAGCAAAACTACAGAACTCAGTGCCTGATTTAGTGAATAATATAGAGTCCCATGGGTTAAGATTTTCTATTAAGCTATCTGTGCTGCTAATAATTTAGCTAAAAGATGTGTTAGATACAGCATTGGGGGAAAATGGAATACCCATCTCAGGGGATAATGACACTGTGAAAGCCGTATTATTTCTACTGCAGAGAACAATTTTAAGCCTGTGCTAATAGATTAAACTACTAGAGTAATCATTTTGAACAAAGAGAGTGGTTGAGAATTATATAGCCAGCCTCAGACTGATTGGGACAGGTAAAGAACAGTAATTTAATCCTATCAATCCGGGACAAGGAATGCCTTTAATCATTGCCACGCTACACCAGCTGAGGAAGGGCTTTATACTTGCGGTCACCTGAGCTACGTCCACCTTTTGCTACTATCCAATTGTTTGATATTTGATGAGTCACTAGGCAGAGGTACTCAAACTGCGGTCCGTGGGCCACATGAGGTGGTGAGATTGTATTTATTCCCGTTTTGTTTTTTTACTTCAAAATAAGATATGTGCAGTGTGCATAGGAATTTGTTCATAGTTTGTTTTTTTTTAAACTATAGTCCGACCCTCCAACGGTCTGAGGGACAGTGAACTAGCCCCCTGTTTAAAAAGTTTGAGGACCCCTGCATTAGAGTATTAGGAGCTTCAGTCTCCCCATTTGTAAAATGGGAACAGAAATGCCCAAGCCACAGTGTTGTGTGTAAATAAATGATTGTAATGAGGCGTAGGAGAATGTTTAATAAACAGCAAAGGGCTGGGTGGACATGGGGTTCCCTGGGAGCAGGGGAGACAGTGTGATCACATGACCGTTGACATGCACAGAGTGAGTAAACTCTTTGAAGAACACCCCATAAGCCCCTGTGTAGGGGGCTCATCCATGCCTTCTGCATAGGAGCCGCATGTCAGCTGTAGCGTGGAGCGTATCTGCGGGTGTGAACGGAGAGCATGTGACTGAGGCCCGCAGCAGGTGTCAGGACCCGGGGAGGTGGTCCAGTCCAGTTCCCTCAGTAAGGTGACTGAGCTGCAGCCCTCCACCCGGACTCACTTAGAGGACCCTGCCCATAACTGCCTGCCGGGCTTGTGAGAAACATGCCCTGCCCATCACCTCCATCACTTCCTCTGTTGGATTCAGCCCAGAGGATCATGTTACTGTACACTGATAATTTGCAGGATGAATTTAGTGGTGATTCTGTTGGACAAAATCTGGAGGCTGAAAATAGAAAAAAAACAAAACAAAATAAATGGAGAAAGGGTTACCTTTCAGTAGACTAAGTACTTAGGAAAGGTGATGTGGGCGGAGAGGCTTGAGAGAGGCGGTGGCAGCAGCACAGCCACAGCAGGGCTTCTTGGTGGACAAGTTTTGATCCACAAAGTGCCACAGATGGGATAGCGTGGGGCTCTGCTTTGAATACCTTTCAGAGTCTTCCTTTGTAAAGACTCTTCAGGATCCACTGCAGACTTCATTGCAGGCTTCACCTGCTAATCCTGCCCCAGTTCTCCCACCCTCTGTGACTTACCGCACACCCTGTCCGTGCTTGTTTCACAAATACCCCTCCCAAGTGCAGAGGAATGTGTGGTCTGGAGCAAAGGCAGGAGCCTCTGGAAGTGCCCCAGGGGGGCTGGGGAAGAACCCCAGGACAGAGACTTAGCAATCCACCAGGCTTGGGGGTGGGCAGAAGAAGAGCAGTGAATGACCCTGGAATCTGGGCAAGGGCTTGGAACAGAGCCCGGGGTGGGCGGGGGCGGTGGAAAGCAGCCAGGAGGGCATCTCAGGAACAAAGCTGAGTCGGAGTCACAGTGTGGATGGTGGATTGTTCTGGTAAGGTGAAACAATTGTTTGTTCTGGAAAGGTGAAAACGGAACTCAGCCTGGGGGTCAGGTGACGGGAAGGTGGAGGGTGGCCTTGGCAGGCTGCAGGGCACGCCCCTGCTCTTTACTCAGCATCTTCCCTCTGCCTGTGATGCCTTTTCCCGCCATGGACCCTCTGTGGCCGGTGTCACCCTCCGTGCAGTGGATGTCAGGCCCTGATGCTGCAGTTATGTAGCATGTCATTTACCTACAGGTCAGGCCTATCAGGCTTCTCTGCTTTTCACCACATTTGTGGGCGGTGGCTGTGTCCTTATCATCTAGGGAGCCCCCCAACTCCTCCTGGCCATGGCCCTGGGAATGTGACGTGTGTCCATGGTGCTGCTGTAGGACAGGCTGCAACCTCTGCCCTTCAAGAGCCAGGCCAGGGCACAGCCCTCCCCTTTGGAGTAATTTCCACCCCTGTTGTTACTCGGCATTGTATGTTAGTTGTTAAAAGGGAGGAGCTTTAGCCACTGGGTATTTCTATCAATGAATGTCTCCTCGTCAGCTTTGTCACTGTGTACAAGCAATGGTGTCACATCCAGGAGGATGTTTCACAGCTCCTGTATCAGCAGGTCTCACTGTACTGATCACACCATCTGTTTACCTGGAGTGTAGTGGGCTTGTTAGCTCACACAAGGCCCTGCTGACCTGGGCCCATATTATCCCCTGTCGCCTCACCCTTCCCTTTGTGCAGAAGTCACTGACAGTCAAGAGGAGAAAAGATTTGTTTCCTCTCCCCCCTCCACACCACCGCTTCTCCCACCTTTGTCAGGGGCTCTCTTTGGAAGGGAAATAAATCAATATTTACTTTTAAAGTTCTGGTTCATGGTACATTCTCTCCCAGTTAAATTAAATTGAAACAAGCAGTGAAAGGAGGAAAAATGTTTTAGTTCACTCTAAAAAACAAACCGGGAGAAACATATTGATAGTTTCCACTTGGAACCTCACTCCAGCTCCTGGTGAATCCTCCCAGTCCAAGTTGAAAGTTCCTTCCATTCCATAACGTGGGGACCTCCAAGCCCACCCTGGAGGGGCCCATTCCACTTTTCTCTCTCAATTATTTCAGTCGCTTCCTGCTCACGGCGACTGGAATAATCACAGGGTCAGAATGAGACCATCTCACAGAGAGGGTGGCCTCACAGCACGTCATAGATATATGGGACAGGGAGTAGAATGCCATCCAGTGACAGATGCAGGTGGGGAGAAGAGTCACAGATGTGGGGCACTGGGCTTCATGGAGGCTGTCTGCGTGCACCTGCCACTCTCCGCATCTCCTAGGAGTCAGCGCTCCTGCCCAGAACCCCTCCCCATGCCACCTCCTGAGCCCCAACAAGCCTGGCTCTCCCGTGCCTTGCACTGGCCTCCTCTGCTGGAGCCTTGCAGTTCTGTGCCTGCCCGCAGGACTGAGCTCCTGGGGGGACTGTGGTTTCCTACCATGCCACTATCTTAGTACCTGACATAGCATCTGTCACTCAGGGGATTGTTAGTCAATGAATGGATATTGAGTGCTTACTGTGTGCCAGGCAGTAAGCTTGGCCCCGGGAAAACAGCTGTGACAAGACAGACACGGTCCCTGCCCTAATGGAGCTTGCAGTCTTGTGGTAGCTGATTAAATGGCAGAAGTTCTGTTGATACATGAATAACCCCACCCCACAGTACCATCCAGGTGGCAGGTGTAGATGGAAGTGTTGGTCAGTGACCGAATGAAGGGATGGAAAGGGCAGCGAGGCTGTCACGCACCCGTCTGCACATGGTGTCCCCGTTCATTCTACCGGTCATCCTCCGTAATAATGTTTCAGTTTCTGTCTAACAGATGACAGAACCAAGGGTTGTGGTGAAAAGTGTCTGGACAGGCCTCATAGCTACTAAGTGGTGGAACTGGTGTCAGTGGCAGGTTTGGGCAGGTTAAGCCTATGCCCTTTCCACCTTGCCATCGGGACGCACCTGGAGGTGAGCGGGTCTCTGACATCCCTCAAGATCTGAGGACGCTCACCCTCCAGCTGAACAGTTCCAGGCCCTTTGCTTTCTCCTGGGATTTGTTTCTAACCCTCAACTCATTTTTATATCTCTGAAGTCTCAACTCTTACTAAATCTTCTCATGTCTTTTATTTCTCAAGATCAGAGACAGTTGTTAGGAGAAACAGCCCCAAGCTTAGGGAGTCAGGGCTGTGGAGCATTAACACCAGCTGTAATCTGGGCTTGTCTGGAGTCTGCCAGCTTGGAGCTATGGAGAAAGGCCTGGCTGTCAAAGCCGTCAGGTCCTGTCTGCTGATGGCACTCGGAAAACTCTCCTTCTCAGCCCTGGGGCAGTGAGTGTCCCCCAGCAGCCCCCTCCAGGAGTGAAGGGCTTGCTGTTGGTGGACAGGGTATTCTTGGGGAAGCAAGGCCTGAGAGCCTGTGTCCCCTGCTAGTGAGATACAGACCTTCCCACTAAGCTGAGCTCCCAGAGTGTGTGAAGAGGCGGAGAGCCCAGGATTTCCTGGTCCTGTTGTCACTGCCAGGTGGACCAGCTATGTGTTTCTGGGAGCCCCCATACCCCACTTCAGTGCTGTTGCAGTAAATAACCTCTCTGGTGCCTTCAACCCTCAATCTTTAGGTAACCCCTACACCTCCTGAAGCCCCAGGTAGCAGCCTGTGTCAGGAAATGACCATGGACTCTGCATTTGAACTTAGGTTCCACTATTTGCCACTTGGGAACCTGAACAGATTGCTTTATGTCACCGAGCCTTGCTCTGTTCGTCTGTAAAATGGGCCCAAGAGCAAGTGCCAGGCACTGTTGAGAGATCTGTGCATGGTGTGGACAAGCCCAGGAGTGTGCTGGGTACTCCAGAAGCTGTGGTCACCCGTTATTATGCTAGACCTGGAAGTAGGCCCCTTGTGACATCTTTCTGGCCCTCCTGCAGGTCACTGAGGAGGAGCCCAGCTCCAACCACACGGTCATGATCCAGGAGACCCTCCAGCAAGCCTCCGTGGAGCTGGCCGAACAGCACCACCTTGTGGTCTCCTCTGACGACGTAGAGGGCATCGAGACGGTGACTGTGTACACGCAGGGAGGGGAGGCCTCGGAGTTCATCGTGTACGTGCAGGAGGCCATGCCACCCGAGGAGGGGCAGGCGGTGGAGCAGCCGGCCCCGGAGCTCTAGAGGACATACATTGCCAGAGAGCCTGCACATGGCTGCCGGGCTCTGCTGCACCCAGGACGAGGCCACCCAGCCCGCCTGGCCCACAGAATGGCACTCACCTCTCCTTCTTTGCCTGGCAGCCCAATGGGACCCTCCTCACCCTACTTTGGGTGGGCGGGGCAGTCGGCCTCACCAGCAGCACCCCGTCCCTGGTACAGGGACACACCCCTAGCCTGTGCCGTCTGTTTCCGGAAGGACTTCTGCACCAGCACCCCACACTTGCCCCACACCGTGTCCCCCGAAACTCCAGTGCCCATAGCATCTTCCCAAGTTACCCCAGCCCCCCAGGTGCTGAATCTCCATCTGGGACCGCTGTGCGGTCTGGTAAGAGGAGACAGCCATCACTTAGAAAGTGACCTTACTGCTGGGGTCAGGGGAGGAGGTGTCTTGGTTTTATCTATAAAGCACCTGGGATCAGGGCAGGTCACCACGACTCTCCCCATTACAGGGCCTCATTTTGCTGTCATGGAATTACTTTTGCTCTTAAGAAAAATGCACTTTTCACTTGTCACCTCCCATCCTAAGGGGACGAGTGGGTGGAATAAAAGCATTTCCTGCCCGAGTACTTGGGTTCCTTTGTGAGGTGGATGGCTTACCTTTCCCCTTCCCACGTGGTAACCTTGGGCTTGGGACCCTCCCAGATGTACCCCACCTAGACCTGGGCCCTTAAGAGTAGACCATGATGCTTTTCCCCCACTAAAGCACCGGGGTTTGCTTTGGGAGCTTTTTGAAGGTAGTGACCTTCCTTTGTTGTACCCCGCACTGGATTTGCTACCTGCTGAGAAGTGGCATTGCCCTCCCCACTTTGTGTCTGGCAGGAATAGAGAACTCACAGGAGCCTTTATGACACGGTGCTGTCTGACCAGGGTTCCCAGTCAGGGTGCTCACCATCAGTTCCATACATTTTGAACCCCAGCTCTGTGCATGGCATGTGGGGACATCAAGCTGAGCACCACTACCCCTTGCCCGGCCCTGGGGTCTCTAACCCACCGCTCGACTCACTGGGGGTAAAGTTCGTCTCCCACAGAGCTCTCATGTAGGTACATAAGCACGTGGATGGCGGCTGCCCTGTTGCAGAGGCAGAGGCCGTCTCTTGCAGCTCTGATACAAACAAGTGAGTTCTTGCTCTAGGCAAGGAAGGGAGGACCCTTTCCTCTGGGATGTTAAGGACACTTCACAGGGCAGCCAGCTGTGGTCAGGGCCTTGACAACTAGATGGACTTTGCACTTGCAAGGATTGGGGGTGTGGGGAGGATAGGGTGGGAGTGAGCCTGAGCATCTCCACTTGGCTGGGGGAGCTCTAAAGGAAGGGTAGAAAGAGCCACCAGAACCCAGGTCCTAGCCAAGCAGGCGTGTGGGACATAAGAACCTTGGGGAGGCAGTGACATTCGAGGCACACAGTGAGGAGATCCAGGCAGTTCTGAGGAAGGGCCATCATGTCCGTGCATTAGCATGGTCTCTGTTGAAAGGGGTGAGTGATCCAGCCGCAGACAGGGGACCTGGGCTCAAACACAGCTCTGTCCCTTCTCATCCAAGTGACCTTGTCAGGAGCTACCAGGCCTCTCTGAGCTCCAGTTTACTCATCTCTGAAATAGGTCTAAGGATAACTGCTGATTCCTAAGGTTTCTAAGAGGATTAACTGAATAAAACCCTTGAAGCCATTAACAGTGTCTGGCCTACAGTCTGTAAATATCAATTATAATGTATGCTCCTAGGAATGGGGGATATGAACATGAATGTCCTTTAGATCACTGCTTGGAGGGAGGCTGTGGGGAGGAGCCTGCCCCACCCACATGTGCAGGCGCTATGAATTTTTATCCTCCCCTCTTCTGGAAAGGTCAAAACAGGAAGCTGAAGAACAGGTGTTCCCCAGTGACCATGCCCTTGAGAGTGGGTATTTGGGAGGCTGGGCCAAGGGGGCTTGTTTTCCTCTGCTCTTTCCTGGGGTGCTGAGCACAGGGGAAGCTTCTCTTAAGTTACACGGTGCCCCCAGGTGACTCAAAGATGTGGCTTCTCATGCCCCCCCCACCCCCCCCAGTCCTCCTTCACTGATGATGCTTTCTGATATAACTTATATTTTGTTCAGGCAAGGTGCAAGCTTCTGAATGGACTCTACCCGCGTGTTTCATAATGTGTTTGGTACCATGGTACCTGGTCCACCTGTGTCTTTCACAAACTTGAGTCACTTTACTTCTCTAGAGCTTAACCCCATGCCAGATAAGGACGTTCTCATCATCACAGCAAACCCGCAAGTTAGGCGCCATCGTCAGAACTTCATTGACGGGGAATGTTAGCCCAGAGAGGTTAAGTAACTTACAGGCGCTCACACCTGAAGTGGTTGATTCAAGAATTAAGCCCAAGCAAGATCTGCATGTGTGACCAGCGTGCCTTCTGCCAACTCTTCCCTCCCTTTTACAGCTGAGAAGATGGCAGCTCAGTGAGTACCCCGGGTTGGGGACAGGAGGCTAGAAAGGTGTGCATCTGGGACTCTTGTACTCCCATGTCATGCTGCCTCCCTGTCTTTCTGCCCTGACTCCAGGAAGGCAGAGCAGGCACCAGGGGTGAGGGGTGTTACAGGCAAGGAGCCAGGTCTGCTTCTAGGAGCTGAAGCCCAGGGACCATGTTGCTGAGACACGAGATCAAGTGTGAGCAGGAGGCAGCAGAAGAATGGGAGACCCTGGGCCAGGCCAAGATCAGGGGCAAAGCCAAGGTGGGATACAGGGCCAGCTCAGAGTGTCCTGCAATGCCGGGGGTGGGGGAGGAAGCTGAGGGCAGCCTTCAGCCTGCCTGGCCCTCGAAGGCTCCTGGCACCTCCCACAGGTGCCTCTTTAGCTTATCTTGACAGGCCTGATGCCGCCCTTATGTCTGGTGGGCTCTGAGCTGTCACGTGCACTGGCCTCCCAAATGCTCATCTGCTACCAGAGAGGAAAGGCCCAACTTTGAACTAGGAGATGAAGCCCAGGGAAGACAGACTTGGCCTGACTCCACTGTCAGCAGCTGTGTCACTTTGGGCCAGTAAGGTCACCTCTCTCATTAGTGTGATGAGATAAGGTAATAATTGCCACGAGACACAGGCTGCTATGTGTTGGGGCTCTGCGAGAGGCCTTCTGTCAATTCTGTATTGGGTCCTCAGGACAGCATCAGGAGGACTCGCCAGTGCATTGGCAACGAAGAAGATTCTCAGCCCCAGAGTGAAGGAGGATCCGGGGATGACTTTGGTGGCATCTTGAGGCAGCTCCACCTCTCCTGACAGTATTCAAACTGTTGGACGTGTGACCTGCCAACTTGGCTTTGCAAGAGCAAGTCTGAGGTGTGGTAGTTGCTTTGAGTTTTATAGTTTTAAGGAGACAGTGACTCATTTTTATAACCTATATCTACAGGGCTAATTTGGCAGATTAATTTTTCTGGTAGTAAGCACTTAAAATTCATTAGCTGATGTCACCGATGATTTTTTCTTTATTCTTCAGTTCTGTCTTTCAAGGCTGGAGGAAAAAGACGTTTGATTCCAAATCCATCTCCCCATTAGACCCCTTTTAAAATTTCAAAGTAGACTGTCCACCCTTCCCTTGGATGAAATCCCAGTTCACATCAATCTCACCCCAGTGGCAGTAGTTTCAAATTTTACAGGGAAGCCTGGGAATCAATTAAATAGGCTAATTCTTTGCTGGGGGAAAGAAAGTCTGATGAGAGGGAGACTTAATTTACCATGCATCACAAAATTTTCTAAGTAAATTATTTTCAAGTCAAGTTAGCCCTTCTCTTAGTCATGATGGGGACACATTTGAGTTTTATTTTAAAAATTCTAATCTATCACTGTCACTATTCCTGCTGCAATTTAAGGCTTTGGTGGTTCATGGTAGATAACAGTTGTTACACTTCCTGCAGGCTGAGTGGTGTTTTGCTACATTAGCTATCACAAAGCAGACAGACGAACGGGGAGAGGGCTGTGTAGAGCCAGCAGGGCTGTGTAGAGCCAGCAGAAGGCTATGTCAGGCCAGAGGCCTCGGGGGACCAGACTGGGGAGTGGGCTGCACTGGCCTCCCCTGCTCGGAGTTCTTCCATCTGGCGCCTCTTTCCCGAGCATCCAGAACTGGACCTTTGAGTCATAGAGAGATGTCCCAGCCTGCAGCTCTGCCTTCTGGGAGTGTGGGATGGGCCAAGAGAAACTGGTAGGGGGGCCAGCCGTGACAGAAGAGCTGTGATGAAGACTTAGGTTCCATAGGCTACTCAGGTACAGATAGGACAAACGGCCTCAAAGGACAGATTCTGCAGGGCTTGGAGGGAGGGTGCTTGCCTGGCTTCTGTCCCTTGTGGGCCACAGCATGTTGATAGTGATGAACAGTGGAGTCCCCAGTGTAGCGCTCTCTGTGAGATGAGGCGTGGGTGTGTTGTGAGCACCTGAACCTTTGCTGTGCCTGAGGTCAGAACCACATGCTGGAGCCAGGGTTTCACCCCCGACGAGCTGCAGAGATCACGTATTCTCTCTGAGCTTCAGATTTTCGTCTCTAAAATGGAGTTTATAATAGCACCTTCCTACCCTAATCACCATGAGACACAGGTAGAATGATGCCTGTCCAGGTCCTGTCACCCACAAGCATCCAACCAGGGTTAATTCTTAATAGTCACTGCAATTATTGTCATTGTCTTTATTCCATAATAACCCCATCAGGATAGCCGTAGGGTATTAATTACCATTGCAGGAGCCCCAGAGGTGGGGAGGGCCTGGAAGGGACTCCTTCACTTGCAGTGACCAGGAAGGACAGAGAGAGCGTTGTGTGAGTGCACCGCAGAGACCACAACGCAAGACCAAGATGCAAGGCTGGAGGGACTGAGGGTGACAGTGACACTGCCTCACTTCACAGGAAAGCAAACTGAGGCTCAGAGAGGGAAGGGAGTGGCTGGCCACACAGAGCAAGCAACTCTGCAAGACACTCCTGCTCTGCCCTGTTGCAAGGCTTGTGTGTCCTCAGGAGGCCGAGATTTCACCGAGGTTCTGGGGAAGGCGCATTCCTACTCGCCCACCCTCTGGTGGCAGCCTTCCTCCCTGGAGGCTGCTGCCCTTACCGCCCAGGCCTTTTGTCAGAAGTGAGAAGGAGAGACATCTGGGAAGGTGGCATTGCAAATCCTCCCCCTCTGGGAGGACAAGCCCCTCCTGCTGCTGGACAGGTGGGCACAGCCAAAAGAGAGAAGGGACAGTGGTCAGGTCTTACTGCCCACACGGTCCTTTCTCTAGTGTTGTGCAGACAGACATCAGGTGTCCCCAGGGCTGGAACCTGAGCAGCCTGCAGAGCAAGGAGCCTTAGCCATGGGCACTCCAGAGCCAAGTCTATTCCTGGCCCACCTGAGACCTTAAACCCCATCCCCAAGTGCCTAGTTTCTTGGTGGTTAAGTAATGCTTTTCCTGGAATATCTGCAAACCTAAAGCCATTTGCTCCCTCAGTTCTCTGCCTTGCCCATTCCTGTCCTTTGTAAGTCTTGAGAAGGTTGATACTGACCTCCTGGAGTGGAAAGAGGGCCGACTGAGAAATACACATAACCAGACTTGCAGAGGATGCCCCTGGAAGCCACCAGCATCCTGCTACAAGAGCCATCTCTCGAATGGGGACTGAAGCGCCTGCTGTCCTCATGAGCCGTCCCCTCTCCAACAGCTTGGCCTCCTCAGTAACACCTATGTTCAGACCTCCAGAGTGTGATATACTTCCAGAGACCACTTTCATGTGGCTGAGATCATATAGGCTGAGTGCAGTGTGATATTTCTGTGAGCGCCATGCGTGTGTGAAGATGATTCCACCCAGGGACAGCTCTTCTGTCACGCACTGAGGGTGCCACAGGCCAGACAGAAAGATGCACACACACTGTTGTTCAGGTTTCATTCAGGCCAGTGAGTGACACTCATTCTGCACTCAGTAAGCTTGGAATATAGAGGACCAAAAGGTAAAGCTTGTCATGTCCACAGGCCTCCCATGGAATCCCAGATGTCAGGAGGGGAGTTTGGAGGACTGGGTAGAGAGAGAAGTGAATGAGTCCCACAGAAGGGGCATCCGGGGTGCTGGGCACATCTGCCTGGCTCTTAACTCTGCAGGGCCACTGAGGCCTGTGGGTTTGTGAGGAAAGCCACGTACCTGCTCCACACAAAAACCTTTAGCACGGGGAAGGGGTGGATGTCTCCCAGTTGAGGATTTTTCATCCAGTTTGTATTAGTTGTGCATCTTTGAGCAAGTCACTTGAGCTGTTGGTGGCTCAGTTTCCTCTTTGTACAATGCAGGATGACAATGACGAAAAGTGTTTGCTGAGTTCCAACTACGTCAGCCCCAGGAGGTAAGCCAAATGACCACAGCTGCGTCCTGGCAGGCAGTGGGCTCAGAGGTCTCAAGGATTGTCCTAAGGAGCAGAGGGACGCAGTCCTTCTGTGCTTCTCTGATGGTCCCACTTCCCCTTGCACCATGGGAGTGGGAGGAAAATGGTTTTCAGACGAAGGCAAACATGCAGCTTTGCTTCAGCTCTCCTATGAGCCCTAGGCGTGCCCGCTTTGACTTCTGAGCCTCAGTGTTTTCTGAGAAGTGGATAATAATGTGTTGGTGGCTGTTGAAGGAGGTGCTGGGTACCTCACTTGACTCAGCACAGGTGCTCACCTGTGTATAACTGAAGGCCAGCCTCGTGGCATGGTTTGGGTGTTGGGTGGGGAGCCAGGAGCCATGAGTTCTTCCCCCATCCCTGCCATGGACTCCCTGAGTGATGCTGGAAGTCTCTCCACAGCATACAGCTCAGGGGTTGGAATCGTAGGGTCTCGGAGGTCCCACTCAGGTGTCATGCACTCCGTGTTGGCCTTAGCCCTGCACAGCACTTGGGGAAGGAAGGGACCAGCTGGGTGCAGAGGAGGCTGGCTGGGGGCTGGGTGTAGGGTAAGGCTCCATTACACAGCGTGCTGGCTCTGCAGCCTCAGACGAGTTCCTCAGCCTGTAGAGCTTCAGTGAGAACATCCATGAGTGGCGGCATCCCTGCCAACCTTCAGGGTTGGTGCAGTACTCCACATCTGGTCATTGAGGATACTTCACGCACAGTGTACAGTCACTATTTGATAGCTGTCATTACTCTGTTTGCTCTAAGATGGTATTTTAGTGCTTCTAGCCTGTGGAGGATTCTTGATGGCATCATGGGCTTCTGCAGCCCCATAGGGATTGACAAACTTTTTTTTTTTTTTTTTTTTTTTTTTTTTTTTGCATCTTGACCTCTATTTCCAAAGAAGATGCTGGTTGGCTGGTCTAGCCTGATTAAGATTCTCTTCAGTCATTTAATTCTCCTGAGGGAATTTATAGCTTAATCTAACAATCAAGGATACCAGAATCTACTCAGTACTTAATTTCTTGAAGGTTACAGGAAACTTATACTTGAGCAATCTAGTGAGTGAGCTCAGTGATACCATAATGAATTTTGATATATGTCTCAAATTGCACTTCTTAATGCTTAGTCAACAAAGATATTTTAAAAAACAAATATTGTAGACTGAATCATACTAACTGCATGAATAGACCCAAATTTAACTTTGAATTAAATAAAAATAGTACATTCTGCATCCCCTAAGAAAGGTTAGTTTTTATATTCCCACTTGCTTGTTCAGTAACATTGAAAAATGCTTATTTGGGGGCGGTGCCTGTGGCCCAAAAGGGGTAGGGCGCTGGCCCCATATGCTGGAGGTGGCAGATTCAAACCTAGCCCCGGCCAAAAACTACAAAAAAAAAAAAAGAGAGAGAGAGAGAGAGATACTGAGAGAGGGAGGGAGGAAGAAAAAGAGAGAAAGAAAGAAAGAAAGAGAGAGAGGGAGGGAGGGAGGAAGAGAAAGAGAGAAAGAAAGAAAGAAAGAAAGAAAGAGGAAGGAAGGAAGGAAGGAAGGAAGGAAGGAAGGAAGGAAGGAAGGAAGGAAGGAGCGAGCTTATTTAGAAATAGTTAACCAGGAAGTTTTGGTTTCACTAAGACAATTTTTCAGGAAGAATTATGTAATAACTAAAGATTTCTTCTGGGGTATCACCATATACAAAACCTCATAGCTTACATTAAATTAGAGAAATTGCCGAGTGGATTAAAGATGGTGGCTGAGTAACAGCTTCCCTGTAACTGGGCTTGGCGAATCTGGGGAGACAAGACTCCAGACATCTCTGGCCGGTGGGATCTGCCTGTGATCATCCCTTTGAGGGTACAGGGAGCCAGCAAGGGACTTCTGGACCCCAGGAGGAAGACAAAAACACTGGAAAACTGGCAAGTGGCTGCGTGTGTTCGATCAACCTAATCACGCCGGCAACCATGAGTACAAGCAGCAGTGAGACTGCAAACCGGAAAGGCCTTACCTGTGAACTTTTTTGGTGTTCTTGGACTTTGCGCTCAGTTGAGCTGCATTGGGGAGAGCTTGAGCAAAAGTGTGGAGAACTTTGGGCACAGTCGCAAAAGGATTAAAAATGTCCGCCAGCCTCTTGAAAGGCTTATCAATACTCTCAATCAATGTGAATGGTTTAAATTGTCCTCTAAAGAGGCACAGGTTGGCTGACTGGATACAAAAACTCAAGCCAGATATTTGCTGCATCCAAGAATCGCATCTTACATTAAAAGACAAATA
>CAUYPK010048297.1:0-10551 GCA_963574355.1 Loris lydekkerianus | reverse complement strand
AAACAAGATCAAAACACTCCAAGAAGATCTAGAAAAGAGAAGAAAAGAAATTCTAGAAAATCCCCTGTGGACGGGCCTACATGGTTTTTCACCCTACCTTCTTCCCCTGCTACCCTTATTTACCCTTCACCTTTGGGTCCTGTATCCCCCAAAAAAGGTTAGAGGCATTTAAATCAGGTCAAGGTCCAATATCACCGGCTCATTAACCAAGAATCTAACTATTATTCTTCACCACCCTCCATAGCACCAATGACGGGTAAGATTTCCAAAGCGGGGACACCTAAGATAGGATATGGAGAGGCTGCATGGTGGATTACATTCATAGTACCCAACGATGGGTAAGATCACTCTGCATTCAGTCAACCTAAGACAGGGACCAAACCATTGATGTTTTTATCCCCATGACGGTTAAGACTGAAACTGCAAGAACAGGCAACCTAAGACAGGGGCTATGTTTTTCCACCATACAAAAAACAAAAGAGGGAATTGTTGGGCCCTGCCATGTGCCTGAGGCCTAGTGCAACTTCCCGAGCCTGACTAGAAGTAAATCCATCAAGCTACTTCCGCGTAGCAACGACTCAGCAAGGCCCGGCCTGAAACTGCCTCTACCTAGATACAACCAATGTGGTACCATGCCACTGGCCCGACCCTGTCACACACCTCTTCCCCTGCCTTCTTTCCAAGCCCCTTCTCCACAATAAATAAATAAATAAATAAATAAATAAATGGCTCAACTACAACTTGGACTTTACCTAACAAATGCAAACAGTGCTCTGATTTCTCTTCAGACTGATAAGTGTTTCTTCTTTTACAAACACAAACAATGTAACCTAATTGCATATACCCTTACATTAATATGAAATTTAAAAAATATATATATACACAAACATATATATGTTTGGGTGCACTGAAAATTGTTATTGACAATATTAGATGCTTACACACATATACTATACAATTAATTATATTTATACTATAATTATAATATATATTATATTGATTATAATGTATTATGTAATAATATATAAAAGTAAAGTGATTATGATTAAGCAATTATATAATCAATTATATCACAAATATTTATATTGTATGTATATACTAATTAATGTTAATGATATTAGTATTATTAAAATTATATTTGTATCTGATGAATATAATTATATATTAATTAATATTAAAATAATAGACCTGAAAATGTGTTATTACATCTTTTCTCACGTATTTCCCACTTGGATTAATGTTAATGATATAATATGAATAAAGCAGCACTAATATTATTACATTTTATTTGTGTTACCTTGATAATTATAATTTGTGATGAATCCTTAGTACCTTTCCTCCCTAGACTTAAGTATACAATTTGAAGAATCATTTACTGTCCATTGCATGTGGAATATGAGGTAATTCATTCCCTACCTGTAAAAAACTAAACATGAGAAAGAAAAACTTAAAAAATAACTATCCAAGGAAGAGTAATACAGACATTTTTTCTTTTGCCATAAATTCCATCTTTTCATTCATCATAAAAAGCCAAGGTTTTTGGAAAAATTTAAAAACAATTTGAGAAGTATTTTCAGTGAAAGAGAGCACTCAACAGGGATTTTAATACATCAATCTCTCCTTTAAGTCTCTATCTAGGAAATTCATTTAATACAGTCAGAAACAACTCATTTTCCAGTTTGATATAAAGTTTGGACAGATTTTCCACTTGGTATAGTTTGGGCAGATTTTATTTTGTTTACCAATAGTAGAAAAATAAGAAAAATATTTAAAATGTTTTGTTAGATGTAGTAAACAAAAAACTGTGGTACTGACATAAAAATTGTTAAACAGACCAAAAAGGCATAATAGAATTGAGAATATATGTGGCACCAATAGGTATAACTCTCTGAGCAGTGGCTCCTACTCATATTTCCTTCCTAGTGTAACTCCAACTTTCATCATAGAGCCTCTGAGCATTTGAGCTTCGGATTTCTTTGCAGTATCCTTTCCATCCTGCCAGAAAATGAGGCAAATTATGACTCATGTTATGATTTTTTTGATAGCTTCAGGCTACTGCTCACATCTCTTCAGCCTGAATTGAAATGAAATGACTCCATCTATTTTCAGAATAGCCTAGAAAATAGCATTATGTGTATATCTTAATTGCTTTCTTTAAAACCAATGACTTTTTTAGAAAAACACAAACAAAATCCTAAAATTGTTCATATGAAATTAGACAAGACACTGAATAGATAGATAAAGTAGTCTTGAGCAAAAAGAAGAAAACTGGAGACATTACACTACTTGACTTCAAAATACACTGCAAAGCTATAGCAGTCCAAATAGCATGATACTGGCATAAAAACACAGATAGCAATGGAACATGATAGAAAACCTAGAATAAATCCATGAACTTTCATCAAACTGATTCATGGTAAAGGTACTAAGATCACACAATTGGGAAAAGATAGTTTCTTTAAGAAATGGTGTTAGGTTTGCACTGCCAATTAATTGGAACAATTTAATTGGAACTCATGTCTGGAGCTGTCCACCCAGGGATATTCTGTGGTTGATCTTTGAAGTTCTGTAGCAGAAAAAATCTGAAGGGTGGGAACTGGGTGCCACAGCTGTTTGTATCTCTTCATAGCCAAGATTTAAACCTCATACTGTGGCTTCTTAGGATAGGGTAGAGATTGGCTGATACCAAAACAGAACTAGCTTGCACTATCTCACCCAATAGGTCCTCAAAGTCTCCAGCCAAAACTCTGATAGGGGCTTTTGTAAAGTTGTAGGAGATATGCCATAATTATAAAGCCTAGCACTTCAGTAAGGGGCTATCTCTACTACCTGGGACCCCCAATTAAATCCCACCCTACCAGTTCTAATAAACAAATGGTGGAAAATAAGCATGGTGCAGACTCAACAGAAGAACTCTGGCAACATGAATAACCAAAGTAGATCAACTCCCCCCCACAAGAAATGACAAAAGAGATACAACTGAAGATGTCATGCATAGACAAATGGCTGCAATGTCAGAAATCAAATTCAGAATATGGATGGGAAATAAGATAAATAGAATGAATGAAAGAAAAGATAGAAATTAAATTGCAAAGTGTAGTTCTAAAGTTGTTTCAAGAAATTAATGAATTGAACAAAGTCACCAAAGATATGGGGATAATGAGAAAAGAGATAGCAGAGCTCATGAAAATGAAAAAGGTAGTTGAGGAGCTCCAAAATACAGTAGAATCCCTCAGTAATAGAGTTCACCAGGCAGAAGAAAGGATCTCTGAAACTGAAGACAAAGCTTTTGAATGTTCCCAAATGCTCAAAGAAGCAGATAATGGAGAACAAAAAATGATCATTTCCTGAGAGAGTTGTGGTATCACTCTAAAATATCAAACATTCATCTTATAGGAATTCCTTAAAGGAGAAGAGGATGATCCTAAAGGTACAGATGCATTACTCCAAGATATTTTGAAGGAAAATTTCCCAAGCACTGCAAGAGACACAGAACTTCAGATAGTAAAAAGTTTCAGAACCCCAGCAAGACTCAATCCAAATAAAACATCTCCTAGACACATTGTGATTAACTTTTCCAAAGTTAAGACAAAGGAGAAAATTCTGTAAGTAGCCAGATGTAAGAAAAACATCTCCTACAAAAGGAGAAATATCAGAATGATTGCAGATCTCTCAGCCAAAACTTTTCAAGACAAAAGAGGATGGTCATCGACCTTCAGTCTCGTAAAACAAAAAAAAAACTTTCAGCCCAGGATCCTGTATCCAGCTAAACTGTGTTTCATTTGTGATGTAGAAATAAAATACTTTAATAACATACACATGTTGAAGAAATTTGCCATAAATAAACTGTTGCATGACCGGAGATGCGAACGAACAGCAGCTTTGCCGTAGGTCTAAACTCGTCCTGTAATTAGTAAGTCAAGAAACAGACTATACATCATGGGATGGCATATAGCAAAGTTCTTTATTCCAAGTTTAGGTTTTATAGTTTTTCAGTCACGTACACACTTAATCTATTATCTATTAGGTTCATCATCATCTTATTTTTTACATATCTGAAATTTAACTTGAAAGGAAATATTTTGTTATCATATCAATATAATCACTTTTGTAATAAATCTCTACTTCTAAACAGTGACTAATTTATGAGCAGGTATCTAAAGGAACATTACAAAGACAAAATTAGCCACAGAGGAATTGAATATCTTCAAGCATTCACTCAGTTTACCCAGTATGAAGTAATGACTGTGTCCTTCCTTCAGGGCAGAATATCTATAGACCTCTGACATATGTTATTAACATATATCAACCCTCTGGCCCGTATCTCTGAGGAAGGGCATCATGTCCTTGGATCTAAGGCTTCACGGGGTATACTGCTTCAGAGACAAGGCCTAAGGAATTTACAACACCCAAAAAGCCTAGCTCTGTGAGTAACCCAGGGGGGTCCAGATTTCTTAAGCCTCTGGAAGAAAAGTAAGTCATTTTGAACTCACACTGAATTTACTTTGTGTGCTTGATGTAAGACATGTTTATTTTTAAATATTATCTTACATAAACCAGTTCTCCACAATATTTTCAGACCCATCCTCCACAATGACCAGAGCAATGCTCTATCTCCAAAGTAAACTCACCCAGAAATTCTTGAACAAAACCTAAATTTGACAGTATTGAAAGGATTAAAAATGTCCACTGGACATCCAAAAATCATGACACCCAAACACAACCAGGCTTATCAATTCTCTCAATTAATGTGAATGGCTTAAATTGTCCTCTAAAGAGGCACAGGCTGACTACCTAGATAAACTCAGAGCGAATATCTGCGGCATACCAGACTCTCATCTCACCTTAAAGTATAAAAATAGACTAGGGTGAAGGGATGGACTTCTATAATACAGGCAAATGAAATAAGAAAAGAGCAGGGGTTGCAATCTTACCTTAAAATATAAAAATAGACTCAGGGTGAAGGAATGAACTTCTATAACACAGGCAAATGGAAATCAGAAAAAAAGCAGAGGTTTCAATTTTAGTTGCAGATACAATTGTCTTTAAACCCACAAAGATAAAGATAAGGATGGTCACTACATATTTGTCAAAGTAAACACCCAACATGAAGAGATTTTGATAATTAACATTTATGCACCCTACCAGAATGCTCCTCAAATTATAAAGCAAACCCTAATGGAAATGAACAACTTAATATCCTCCTGCACTTTAATAGTTGGAGATTTTCAAACCCCTTTTACAACTTTGAATAGATCCTTCAAGAAGAAACTAATCAGAGAAATATCAGACTTAAACCTGGCTCTCCAAAAAATGGATTTACAAACCGCTACAGAACATTTCATCCTACTAAAACTGAATATACATTCTTATCATCAGTCCATGTGTCATCCTCCAAAATAGATCATATCCTATGACACAAGTCTAATCTCAGCAAATTTAAAAGAATAGAAATTATTCCTTATATCTTCTCAGACCACCATAGAATAAAAGTTAAACTCAACAGGAATCTTTATACTCAAAAAAAGTCATGGAAACTAAATAATCATAGGGTGAATGATAGCTTGGTAAAAGACAAGATTAAAAAGGAAATCACCAAATTTTTGGAACAAAGAATAACGAAGACACAAATTATCAAAACAATGCAAAGGGAGATTAAGAAGGAAATCACCAAATTTTTGGAACAAAATGATAATGAAGACACAAATTAACAAAACAATGCAAAGGCAGTCCTAAGAGGGAAATTTATAGCAGTGGAAGCCTTCATCAAGTAAACAGAAAGAAAGGAAGCCAAAAACTTAATGAATCATCTCAAGCAACTGGAACAGAAAGAACATTCCAACTCCAAACCCAGTAGAAGAAAAGTAATAAGCAAAATTTGGGCAGAATTAAATAGAATTGAAAACAAAAGAATCATTCACAAGATCAATGAAATAAAAAGTTGATCTGTACAATAGTCAAGCTGTTAAAACAGTCAAGGACTCTATTCCTCTTACAGTAGAGCCAAAGAAGATGAAATATTTGGAATTTTACCTAAGAAAGGACTTGAAACATTTCTATAAAGAGAACTATGAAACTCTGAGTAAAGAAATAGCTGAAGTGTTAACAAATGGAAAAACATGCCATGTTCATGGCTGGGAAGAATCAACATTGTTAAAATTCCCATACTACCCAAAGCAATCTACAAATTTAATGCAATCCCTATTAAAGTACCATTGTCATACTTTAAAGAGCATGAAAAAATAATGCTTCATTTTATAGGAATCAGAAAAAAACTCTAATAGCAAATACTTTACTCAGAAATAAGAACAAATCAGGAGTTATCACATTGCGAGACTTCATACTATGGTTTTAATCTATAGTGATCAAAACAGCATAGTACTGACATCAAATCAGAGAGGTAGATGTATGGAACAGAATAGAGAACTAAGAGATAAATCCATATACTTATCATCGTTTGATCTTTGATAAACCTATCAAAAATATTCAATGTGGGAAAGACCCCCTATTTAACATATGGTGCTGGGTGAACTGGCTGCCAACCTGTAGAAGACTGAAACTGGACCCCTACCTTTCATCATTAACAAAAATTGATTCTCACTGGATAAAACATTTAAACTTAAGACATGAAACTATAAAAATGCTAGAAGAGAGTACAGGGAAAACACTTGAAGAAATCACCCTGGAAGAATATTTTATATGGAGGACCCCCTGGGCAATTAAAGCAACACCAAAAATACATTACTAGATTACTGGGATCTGATCAAACTAAAAAGCTTTTGCACAGCCAAGAGCACACACAGTAAATAAAGCAAACAGACAACCTTCAGAATGGAAAAGGTATGGTATATTAGGAACTCAAAACAGCTAATAGCAAGGAAACAAAGAACTCAATTTAAAAATGGGCAAAGGTCCTGAATAGACATAAGGAGACATAAAACAAGCCAACAGTACATAAAAATGCAATATATCATTGATATTCAACAAAATCCAAATTAAAAGCATAATGAGATATCACCTCACACTTACTGAAATGGCAATTATTAAAAAGACAAAAGATAAAAAATATTGGTAAGAATGTGAAGAACATGGAATTCTTGCACACTATTAGTGGGAATGTAAATTAATCCATACATTATGAAAAACAGAATGGATGTTCTTAAAAAAATTAAGAATAGAATTACCATATGATGGTATATAGCCAAAAGATATGAAATTGGTGTGTTGAAGAAATATGTGCATTCTTACCTTTAATGGACCAGCATTTACAATAGCCAAGATATGAAAGCAATATAAATAAATATTCTTTTGCAGTTTCCCGGGACACATGTGCAAGAATTTAACAAGTATATATAAAACAAGTTAGAAGTGGAATTGTTGGGTCATCGGATCACATTCTATGGCCTGGCTGGAGTGCACTGGCACTGTCACAGTTCACAACAACCTTCAGCTCCTGGGCTCAAGGGAATCCCCCATCCAACCGCCTAGCCCCAAATCAACCTATGAGTACTAGGGACTATTGGCCTGTCCCAATGGGCCAGGCTCTACTCATCTTTAACCACCATTCCATGTATGGTGCCATGTACAATGGGCACATTTAAAACATTTTTTATGATTTCTAACTCTGCGTTCAAAAACATCCTGAATACACTGTCCACATTATTTTTGCCTCTGGCCCGGGGGGACTTCATAATCCATCACCAAATGTTTCAGAGTGAAAATGAGAAAAGAACCACCACTGGTCTCTTACAAGGTTAGAAAGCAATGGACTCCATTCTTTTTTCACAAATGGAGTGGGGGTAGCACAATCAACAGAGGCAGCAATTCTGGAGTCTTTGTGCCACTTGTGTCTTCCCTAGACCCTCCACATTAATCCCATTTTCTTTACTATTATTGAAAAGAACAGAACACACAATAGGGTCCACATAAACTCTTGTGCACTTTTTTTAAGAGCAAACTGTACGAACACATGACCAAATAAACACTGATTTAAAACCAAAATCAGCCACATTATTGGGCCTGTTGCAGCAAGTTCTTTGAAAGGAAACAGAGAAAAATTATCTCAGCATCATGGATGGCACTTTTGGCACAAGATGTTCTGCAAAAGCAAAACTTAAAATGTTTTGAAAAAAGTTATTTAAAGAATAATAATCTTTCTTGGCTTCTGCGTTTCCTGGTCTGTTATGCTTTGAAGGCATTTAGTTTGCATTTCCAGATTGCTCCTCTGTAGAAAGTGGGTGGAGCCTTAGAGAGGTCCCAGGCCAGGCGTGGAAGGTTGTGACGTCATTGCCGCAGAGCAGAGTGTGTGGGGTCCTGCGGGGACTGAGCGCTCAGTTACTCTGGCTGCTGCCTCCAAAGCAGCGAGAGTGTCTGCTGCCCGTTGCCTTTCCCAGGGGTTCTGCCCATGCAGAATCCTGAAAGCAGACATCATTGGAAATGGAAGGGAGAAGCAGCTGGCGAGAGCAGCCATCAACGCAGGTACCACTGTCACCACCACCCCTAAACCCCCGTGCTCCTGCAGGGTGACCTCAGCTGCCTGAGTTGGTGGTCCCTGCATCCTCCTGGAGGCATCGGAAGTCCAGGATATGATGTTAAGGTCCCATTCATCAGAGATCTGTACCTACATTAAACCATGCATAATTCCCATACCAGTTCCATCACTTTTAATGATGTGATGCTAAAATCCACTTAACTTCCCTAAATGTCACAACATCTCAGTATAAAACAGGAGATATGGCATCTCCTCTGCCCACCCACTGGCTAATGTGGGGATCCAAGTTAATAATGCCAGATGTTCCCTAATAGCTACAGAACATCATACCCACATAAGGGCTGAGAAATAAACCTCCAGCCCACTTCCCTGGTGTGATGCAAGCACACCACCTAGTGTCCAGTTTGTTCCCACTGGCATTTAGGAAACACAGAGGACAACTAAGGTACTCATATTCTTCTTTATGTTTTATCTGGATTTACTGATTTTACCCTCATAATGTAATGACAATAAATGGCTTATTACCAGTTTAACATGACAGTGCAGAGAACTGAGGACAGAGGGATTGCATGAAATTCTCAAGTGCAGGTGCCTGTAAATGAACTTGGACCCTGTCCCTACATCTGCACTAGCACCCTGCTCTCTGTCTCTCTGCTCTGCTGCCTTTCTGTGTGGTCTCATCTGCATGAAGGCATGGCCCACACAAACTCCCTCAACCCCATGATCTCCCTGAAACCCAGCTTTCATCAGATGGCTCTGCCTGGAAGTCAGTAAACAATGGGACCAGATGTTCAAACTCAGAATACATTTTTACTACTTCTCTCTGGACTTATGACAGGAAGATGACTACAGTTCTCCCTATTGTGAAGGCACTAACCATGTACTTTGCTAACAGCACCACCACCCACATCAGATCAGAGCATTGTACTGCATAAGTTTTGGTCACCTGAAAAACTTACTGTGGCCATGAAGGTTATTAAGAATAATGATTGGGTATTACTTGGTGTCCCATATGTAAGACAAACTTCTGAACAGTGTAAGCTGTGTTTTTCATGTATCAATATTTTAATTTTCCTAGTCATAAGTGCTGCTGCACCCACAGAATTCAATATATATTTTAAAGTCAAGATTTGTTATTTAGTTCAACTTTTATTCCATAATGATCTGAGAAAATGCAAGGAATAATTTCTATTTTTTTAAATTTTCTGAGGTTACATTTGTGGCCTAGGATGCGGTCAATTTTGTAGTATGTTCTGTGGGCTGATGAGAAGAACGTGTATTCAGTTTTGTTGGGATGAAATGTTCTGTAGATGTCTGTTATGTCAAGATGCTGAAGGGTTGAGTTTAAATCTAAAATGTCTTTGCTTAGCTTCTTTTTGGAGGATCTAAAATCTCCAACTACTATGGAAGTGGAGGAAACCGAGTTGCTCATGTCTGTTAGAGTTTCTCTTATAAATTGAGGTGCGTTGTGGTTGAGTGCATATATATTAATAATTGAGATCTCATCATATTGAGTATTACTTTTGACAAATATGAAGTTTTCATCCTTATCCTTAATTATTTTGGTTGCTTTAAAACCTATTGCGTCTGCAAACAGGATTGCAACACATGCTTTTTTCTGCTTTCCATTTGCCTGAAATATAGATGACCATCCCCTCACCTTGAGTCTATATTTGTCTTTTAATGTAAGATGCGATTCTTGGATGCAGCAGATATCTGGCTTGAGTTTTTGTATCCAGTCAGCCAACCTGTGACTCTTTAGAGGACAATTTAAACCATTCACATTAATTGAGATTATTGATAAGCCTTTAGAGAGTCCGGTGGACATTTTTAATCCTTTTGCAACGGTGGAAGTTGGAATTTGATCAATCAGTTTTGGGGAGGGTTTACTTTTGTGGTGGAGAATTACGCTGGTCTTTATGGAGGATAGGTCTAAGAATGTCCTGGAGAGCGGTTTTAGTTGTGGCAAATTTCTTCAACATGTGAATGTCATTAAAGTATTTAATTTCTCTATCATAAATGAAACTCAGTTTAGCTAGGTACAGGATCCTGGGTTGAAA